>JAIUZE010070531.1:0-30607 GCA_022085475.1 Heliosperma pusillum | reverse complement strand
TAATCATACTTGCCATGTACACGATGCTAGTGCGTTTCATTTACCGTGAGAGATGTCGTCGTGTCGTCGTCTTTGCATGCGTGATTTCATGATATTATTCATGGTCATTGCATGATTGGGCACCGTCGTCTTTGAATGCGTGATTTCATGATATTATTCATGGTCATTGCATGATTGGGCACCGTCAATGTATTGGTTCGTGAATGGATGATAATATGTTGGAATTATTGTGATCATCGCATGACTTGGCTTGGTTTGTTTGTCGAGTCTCAATCTTATCAAACTTATACCGCTAACGGTGAGATGCAAGCCCTAGTGAGCGTATTCGGTTGCCTAAGAGTGTCTTTCCCGAGTCTTTGAATAACATGATGGATTCGGATTTGTATTCCATATTCTCTTATCATTATTTATCGAATTGCCTATCTATCCTTATTGTATCTCACATGTATATCTATATGTATGCATGCTCTACTTTTGTATTTCCTTCTATGTACGTTTAATGTGATATGGCTGGGAGAACCCGGAGTTACTCCCCACTGATTTTGGCGTTCATGTTTTTCATGAATGAACAGGTTGCTTGCATGGATGGCTTTTTGCTTATGACTATTTTGGGTTCGGGTGTGAGCTAGCGGGCGTTGTCCCTGGAAGTTTTCACCTCTAGACGATTTTAGCTAGTATTGCTAAACACTTGTTCTTTGTTAACATTTTGAGAGACTCCGTCTCTTTGTTATATTCCGCACTTAGTTTGTAATATTTTGACACTCCTCGTTTTATCTATCTTGCATGTATAAAAGTTTTTAAAACTTCATATTTCCGCATATTATTTCACATGCTTGTATGTTTTATATTTCCGCATTCGCGAGGGTTGTCACAGTTGGTATCAGGGCTTTATCGCTCCCGACGCACACACGTGAACCCTAAACTTAAACTACCTGACCTTGAAATTATAAATGAGAGATGGGTAGAAATTAAGGACTTTACTTGGTAGTCTTGGTGTACTTGATGTTTGTTAGGTTCTAACTTGTTTGTTGATTGTGTTGAGTGATGTTATGTTTATTTATATCTACCATCTTAAGGTGGATCATTGTGTTACCTAGAAGAAGTATCCTCTACTGGAGATTTGAAGATTGACAAGCCTAATTGAAGTGTATTTCTTCCTCATCTTTGAATTCTCTCGTCCTTATTGTATTATACTCTCTTCCTTCTATCTAGGTGCTTCTTTCTTTTCCAACTTGTTTGCCTCTTGGAAATTACTCTTGATAGTTCCTCCATCTTACCATTGGTATCCTTACCTTCCTCTTGTAACATTTTTGTGGATGCCATACCCTTTTGTTTGTGGCATATTGTACTTGGTTGGAAGAATTTTAGCCTTTGTGGACTATTAGTGTTTGTTAGAATGAATTTGTGATTTGAGGAAAATGGTATAGATCTAATTTCACCCTATGGTGGTGAGAGTTGGTATCCTTGAGGAAAGTGTGGTAAGGTATGTTTGATGATTTTAATGCTTGATGCTTGCCATGACTAATGTGTAGATAGTTCATGGTATTTGATGGTGTAAGATTGAATGAGTTGGGTAAGACTTCTTAACCCATTAACGGTTTAATCTTTTGAATTTAGGAGTTTAGAAATATTAGAGTGTCTTGAGGATCATGTCTAAATTGGAGCTAGTTGTTCTAAGTGAGAATATTTGGATGATGCCTTGAGTTGTAAAATGCTTTTGAGACTACGTGACTTCTTGTGGATTCTAGTTTATGTGTTAGTGTATAGGCTTGGTGAAAAAGCATTTAGCTATAGTTCTTGGATTTAAAGATATGATCTTATCTTATGGTATCGGAAACTCGTTTGAGGTAGTAAGGTTTCGTTGTAAGTTGAACCATATTATTTGAAGATTATAGATATGAGCGAGGTTTGATGATGTGTGCTATGATGGAAATACCTTGGGACGTTAATGATGATGTTTGACTTGAGGTTGTACTTTGTTAATAATGAACTCGTGGGCTATATGATGTTGATAATGACGTTTTCTTCGGTGTTCTACCTTGTGGCCGTAGGAGTTGAAAAGAGATTAGTATGGAGAATTCCTTATTGGTTCTTCGGTTTTTGAAACCTTTGGAAATGTGTCAAATTATGGAGTTGAGAGAATGTGTACTATGCTTGAGTTGCAATTCCGTAATTAAGAATCCGTGTTATATGAAAGGGTGGATGAATTGGGTTGTAATCAATTTGTTAAATCTAGGTGTACCTTACTTTGATGATTGTGGTACGATGGTCCCTTGTAAGAGACCTTTGTTTGGGATGAGGTGTTTTACTATCACCCTAAGCCTGAAAGGAGAAATTTGGTGGATTAAACTTTAAACCTTTACCCGTGCCATCATTCCTTTCCATTTCCATTCTTGAATGTTTTTGTCAAGATTGATCTTTAAGAAATTACAAGCTCGTACTTTCTTTCTTACTCAGATATCTTCATAACTCTACTATCTGCTTTGTCTCTTCCTCAACCCCGTTTTCCTTTTTCGCCTTCGCCTTTTCCATCTTATCGTAGTTTTTATGACGCTTCCTAATGTTCCTTGTATCATGTTCATTTATCCCTACTCTCTTGAGATGTAGTTTTTCTTATTAGCTAACGTAAGGGTTAGTAGGTGTGTTTTGAAGAAGTTTCGAATATGGTACCTAACCGTCCTATTAAACTAGTTTCATGTTTAGATGATTATAAAGAATTGAGGATAAACTTAGGATGAAACTCTCCTAGTGGTTTTAGACTATGAAAGCTTAATGTTGCAATATCGTTTTGAGGATCGAAATAAGCATAATGATAGTTGGTAGTTGTGGTTAAGAATTTTAGTGATTCTTTAAGTGTTACTTGGGAAATTGTGGTCCTTAAATGTTGGACCCTAACGGGAATAATTACCTTGTGGAATTTGGATTGGATGACCAAACTTGAGGGATATGGTCATAAGCGAAAACCGTTGTATTGGGAGTTTGAAAGAACTAAATAAATTGATGAGCGGTCGCATTGCTCTATGAATGACAAAAGTTAAGTGAAATGAGATTGTGTGACTAATCTCTTTTGAGGTTTTGTGTTTTAACTTTTGAAGATGAGAAAGTTCATTGTTAATAACTTAGGATAATGAATTTTGGAATAAATTGGATTAAAGGATTTCATGGTAAGTCCTTTACCTTGTGGTTGTTAGCGATCATGTTTCCATAGATAATTATTTTGTTGGTAGTTTCTAGTAAGAGTTTTGATGAAACTAAGAAGATTAGAGTATGTAATGAATCTTTCATGTGGATTGTTAGTGGTGGAGTCTACCGTACCGATTGACCTTAGTAGATTCTATTTGGATTCGAATAATTGGAATTTGTTACTCGAAGTTTCGTGACTATGGAATATTTTTTGTAGGATTTCTGATGATTGAAAATGATGAGTTGCAAATTGGGTAAATTGCATTCTCTTGAGGATTAGAGTATTAGTAGAGTTAATACTATCGAATTCTTGTAGATCTTCCTGCCGACTTTATCTTAATCTTCCTATCCCTAAGAATTCGAATTGTTTTGTTTTTGCATGTTTTGTATATATTTTGTTATCGTGATTTGTGAACTTGATGTTCGAGTAGCTCTATGTACGTGTAATGTCTTGTTATTTGATTTTATCTTTGAGAAAACCTTCAAATTTCCATATTATATTTCTAATTTAACGTTTCAAAGAAGTTTAAAGATGGTTTTTGTACCTCCTTGTTGGAGAAAATAGATTTCTTTCGCTTTTATATTTGGATTTTGCGCTTGGTTGGATGTTAGCACTTGTTATTGGAGACGTCTGATAACTAGTCCTGCACTTACTAACGTTGTTTTGAATTTCGATTTCACTAATTCGACATTGATTTGATTTTTGATAACTAGAGTTCTCGTTCGCGACGGGCACCCTTGTGATTCGTAAATAAAGTTTCGCACTTATGAAAAATTTCCTTAAACCGTTTTCGTGAAGAACATCATTTCATAAATGTTTTTCCCTTATAAACGTTTTCGTATTAATTTTGAAAACCGAATCTTGTCCTTGATACTTTTGTTTTCTACTCTCAAGTTTCGAGGACGAAACTTTTTAAAAGGTGGGGTGATTGTAACACCCGGAAATGTACCCTATTTTTCTAGTAAAAATATTTTACGGATGCTTTTCTGCAAATTTTAGTTTTAATTTAGAATTAAATTTTCCGAGTCGAATTTAGAATTTCCGAGTTCGTATTTGGAATTTCCGCGAGTTTTCAAGTAAAACCCGTCTTAAGTCGTCATTGACTTTTTCTTGACTTTTGAGCCGTCTTTGACTTTCGTTGACTTTTTCCTTCATATACTCTCTTTAACCTAATTTTTCCTCACAATTCATTTCTTTCTTCTTCACTAAGAAACCCCATAAAACCTTGCCTCCATTTTTGATTCGTCTTAGATTCGTCGCTACTCCTTCGTTACTCGCTCAAATTCACGTAAGTTCGTCTTATTGTTCCCCTCTTAGCTTCCTCTATCCGTATTGGTAATAAAACTACCGTCTTTCTCGCTTTTTAAATTATCCGTCTTTCTCAAGGTGATTGATATTCATCTTTTATTATCTAATTATTTGTAGGTGGAGACTAGGAAGGTTTAGAAACCGTTTAAAGACGCGAAAAGGTAACGGTGAAGGTTTTCTCGATATCATTTACGTGTTGTACATGCTTTATATGCTAGAAATCATATTTAGAATACGATTAGAAGCTTAGGATTCATGTTATGGATGATGATTGTTGATGATGAATATTGATTGTTGATAGTTTTTAGAAATGAATTATGAGAATTGGAAATGATAGGATTGAATTTATGTTGATGGCTCACGGGTGAATTGGTAACACATCTCACAGTCGTGAAATACAAGTCACGGTCGTGACTTGTGCAGTTTCACTGCACTGACCCTTTTTGGTAGAATGATCATATCTCCTTCGTTACTTGCTTGTTTTGGGCTTGTGACCATTCGTTGGAACCGTAAGAGGATAAGCTATCACCTCGACTTGGAATTTCTGTATTTACATGTCTAGAACTCTAGTTATGATAGTTTGAAGTGAACCCTTGTTTTAGTTAGTTTCCAAACTTGTTGTTTTTGGGAGGTATCTATGTTTCCTATTTATTATGCTTCTTAAACTTGGTCTAATGCTTATGTATCATGCATTGATTCATGTTTATCATAGTTACATTTATATAATGCCATGTTCTCATGTTTTGTGACGGTTTTTGATATGTTCCCACTTTGAGTCAGTTTTTACAAATGATACGGTTTGAGCACTATTTTGTCTTGTGCTTTGTACTCTCATTCCCTGGCTACCTTCCCGTTCGTAAGGCTGGAATGTCGGAACGGAGAGGTATCCTACTGCTTAAATGCATGTGTTAGTGGGCATACGACGACGTTGTTGGGAGTTGAACGCTATGCGTTGATCGACCCGGCCGTCAAATGTTGTGTACTTGCGAGGTGGTGTTATTTGCATGTAGCGTACCGCTTGTTATGAGGCTTGAGCTCTTTTCCGTCTCTTTCGTGAATTGATCTACCGAATTTGGGGTACTCGGCATATATATTGTAAGACCGAGTCTTGGATGCGAAACGTTTATCGCATGTCGAACCGGAAAATGTGATTTCGGGATTCTGGCCAGATTTAGACTAGGACCGGGTATTTATATCGTCGTTCTACCAGGAGGAAATTAGTCTACATATACGAAATGTTTGATCGTGTATGAGTTCAGGGAAATGCTTATCTCGTGGATGCCTTTTAATCATACTTGCCATGTACACGATGCTAGTGCGTTTCATTTACCGTGAGATATGTCGTCTTGTGTCGTTCTTTGAATGCGTGATTTCATGATATTGTTCATGGTCATTGCATGATTGGACACCGTCGTTCTTTGAATGCGTGATTTTATGATATTGTTCATGGTCATTGCATGATTGGACACCGTCATTGTCTTGGTTCGTGAATGGATGATAATATGTTGGATTTATGTGATCATCGCATGACTTGACTTGGTTTGTCTGTCGAGTCTCAATCTTATCAAACTTATACCGCTAACGGTAGATGCAGCCCTAGTGAGGCGTATGCGGTTGCCTAGGAGTGTCCTTTCCCGATCCTTTGAATACATGATGATCGGATTTGTATTCCATATGCTTCTTATCATTATTTATCGAATTGCCTATCTACCCTTGATTTGTATCTCACATGTAATATCTATAATGTATGCATGGCCTCTACTTTTTGTATTTCCTTCTATGTAACTTTTTTGTGATATGGCTGGGAGAACCTAGAGTTACTCCCCACTGATTGTGGCGTTCATGTTTTTCATGAATGAACAGGTTCCTTGCATGGATGGCTTTTTGCTTGATTATTTTGGGTTCGGGTGTGAGCTAGCGGGCGTTGTCCCTGGAAGTTTTCACCTCTAGACGATTTTAGCTAGTATTGCTAAACACTTGTTCTTTGTTAACATTTTGAGAGACTCCGTCTCTTTGTTATATTCCGCACTTAGTTTGTAATATTTTGAAACTCCTCGTTTTATCTATCTTGCATGTATAAAAGTTTTTAAAACTTCATATTTTCGCATATTATTTCACATGCTTGTATGTTTTATATTTCCGCATTCGCGAGGGTTGTCACATCATGTGGGTTGATGTTTAGCTTGGGAATCGAGGATTTGAAGTGATAATCGAGGTAACGGTGATGGGTTACTCAGTATCACATGTTTATGTATTTCTTATGTGTTTTAAATTAGTAATTATGATAAAAATTAGTGCTTAGTTAGTTAATGTCATGAATTCATGTTCTTACATGTTAATATTGAAATTGGGTAAAGTTGTTGTGATGTGCCTTGTTGATGATGAAATGAGTTTGTACCCATGTTTATGGTTGTGTCATGCTATTCAAGTTCTTGTATGAAGTTTACATGTATTGATATGCTTTAGTAAGATGAAACTAGAGACAACTGTATCGGCAGTAACGGGTCTGTACCGGAAGAGGACGGAGCCCAGTGGCTATGAAAATTTGATAGATTGATCGGCGTCGAAAAATTAAGTGGTTTAGGCTTTTGAATTTCTTGATTTGGAGTTCGTATGAGGAATTGGCGTCCGTTTTACTATTTTTGAGCTTTTGAATGATTATAACATATGAAAATTAATTCTTTATATTATTATGCTTAATTATGATGCTTGAACTTGAGTTGAGCCATTAAGGTGCTTTAATTGACCTTGTCAAATGATTGGCAATGTTTAATATGCATTTAATGTGGTTTGAGGTTGATAATTATTGTTAGGATTGCATGAGAATAAAATGAGTTGGAATATTGGTTGTTGAATGTTGCATTTTCGTGCCTGTGAGCCCCAGCCGGCAGACCGGCCGCCGGTCACACCCACCGGCTGGGAGCCTCTGATGATAAATTGGTTGAGTTTTGGTAATTTATTGAAGCGTAAGCCGGACCGGCTGCCGGTCCGACCAACCGGCTGAGCATCTGTGTATTTTGGTTAACATTTTTCTTTGAGTATGAGTCACAGCCGGTCAGCCGGCAGCCGACCAAACCGGCTGGAACTCCTCCCTTCCTTCTTTTCTCCAAATTTTCCATTTAGCCTTTGTAAGTTTCTTAAACTCAATATTAGACATTTTTAATATCATAAAACAATTAGTTTACTCATTAAACTAAAGGATCTTATGCATGCATAACAAAAGAATAAGAGGAAACAATTTCCTTACATTGATTATGAATAAATGGGCACAATAGTTGAACTCCTTTCAAATATTGTTCTTGAGCTAGTAATATGAGAATGATCTTCCAAGTTTCAAAGTTGAAACTCTCCAATTAGTATCACCCAAGACTACCCCTTTACACTATATAAAATACTACACTAGTATAATATAGTTGTCTGCCTTAAAATAACTAATAATCTAATTACTACACTTAGTAACATTATTAGTAAAATGAACACTAGAAATGTGATGCTTCTTAAGCTTTCTTTTAGTGAGAAGGTAGAGAGATGTAGAAAAATTGCAGGAGTGAATAAAATGAGATGGAGTATGATATAAATAAGAGGAAACTTGTCCTCTTTTCTTCTTCATTAGCACCGGCCACATGCCCCCATTGTGGGGTGTGTGGTCACTTTCAATTGTTCTTAACAATGTAAATAGGTAGTGTGTAAGAATAAGTCTAGTATATGATTACATTTAATTCTCAATTAGATTAATACACAAAAACAAATCATCCTCTTGTACACTACATAAAACCGGTGCACGCCACTTAAAATGGGTGTCCATTTTATTTTTGCAATTTGTCATTTGTCACATATGTGACATGTGACATGTAAAATGTAACCTTTGCTTATAAATGTGCATTTAACCAATTTAAATGCAATTTCGTAACAGATAATTTAGACTTAACATTTTAAGTCACATTTTATAATTACATGTAAATAAAATGGGTCATCTCATATTTGGTTAATATAATCTACAACAATTCGTAATTATAATCAACCAATTTCACTTATCTCAAATGTTTCATAAACATAATGCATTCTTAGTAATATAATAATTAAATTACCAAAATGAATCTTATTTAATCATATTACAATAAGATATAATTCTCACTTTAAACTTGTTCAAATTAAGGGATTAATTAATCTGTATCACTATACAATTAATTAATGTACATGATTTGGGGATTGTCCTTTAGGTGTGACCTCAAGGGATCAACTGATCACCACTGTCATACGACAGTAACGTCAAACTCAATTGACCCAATCGTTATCGATTTATGTTGACCAGTTGACTATAATATTCATCATCCCTTTTGTATTCTTATTATCGAGATTTAATTATGTGATCGCACTATTGTTGAGGACACTTACTCCAACATTCTCCCACTTGTCCGAGACAAGTGTGCGTCACCAATTCTCTTGTCCTATTACAATATCTCCCACTCAATGAAAGGTGTCTTGCAGGTCGTACTTGCATTTGATCATATCAAGAGTGGTTTCCTCGATCTGGAGAGTAACTGTCTGACCGGAATTATCTACCATAGATACCTTCCGAGCGTGGCCTCGCATTTTTCAGCTTACTCCTCCTCGAGTGGCCTTGAGATTTAAAACAACCCTGACAAGGGGTGGACAATTCCTATCGCACAACTCCCTTCGAATAGCCACAACTCATCATGACCCAAAAGATGCCCATTTGACCCCAGTTACGAAGGTCGTAGCGCATAAATCAAAGTCACTCTGAAACTGTGTCACCTTAGGCGAACAGTCTTTAGTCAAAGAATTGACTCTAAAGAATACTAGTAGCTTTTGCCACGACCAGGCTACAAGAATTGCCAGAATTCTATAAGCGGTCACTGCCCGACAGATTGTCCCTTACAGTCTGTCTATGTGATCGACTGGTCATCCCTTATGACCCTATGACACTTAAACTTGTCATCAATCGCACCACAATCTAGTCACTTCGAGATGTCACCTCATATAAGCAACTAGGGGTCAATGCTATGTTAATCCAGTCCACTTTAATGGAGTCAAAAATTTGTCTCTACAATCCATTTGGATATAAGAAAGCACAAAACTGAGTTTATGAAACCCAAACGATAAATGTGATTATCATATATGAACAATCAACACAATGTTATTGTTTCATATCATATAATCTAAAGTTTATTTTGTCTATGACAATTCATGACGATCTTATTAAATGCAATAAAGGCTTGGGTAGTGAATATTCCATATATTCATTTATTCCAACCTTATAAATTGCTTTTTCCTTCCATCCAACGTTATTCTTAATAACATGAATGTTGGAGCCAGTGTCCTCCACAGTTAGTGCAATAACATAAATAAATCTCTGTAGGTTCACAGGGTATACTTTGTATAATAATCAGTTGATTAACGTTCATCAATAACGGTTGGCTTGCTAGATAAGTTTGACGTTATTGTCATACAGATGGCGGTGATCAACTGGTCCCTAAAAGTCACACCTAGAGGATGTGTTTGAGAGATGTGATTATTGGAGAAAATAATCATATTGATGCCCTATTATATGACTAAAAAGTTAGTCAGTGTATTTGACTAAAAGGTTTGTCAATGTGATGATGAGACGATTATTTAATAGCGATTAAATAATATAAGTTGAGACAAATTAAAAGAAATTCGTAATTAAATATAAACTATTGTATTTAATTAGCATATATATAATGTAAGCTCATGCGAATTAAAATGTTAATTCGTAATTGAATATAAAATGTTATATTGAATTAGCAAATTATAATTATACGGATAATTATAATTAACGTATATATTATACGATTGTCATATTAGATGTTATCAGACCGGTATTAATGTATCGACTACAAAATATTGTATGGACATATTAATACATGACAACACAAATGACATTTATAATAAAAATACACATTATATATTAAAGCGAATTTAACCGAAATAAAGTCCAGATTCACTCTGGAATTTTCGGTCCATTAGTGGTTAATTAGAGGAGAAAATATCTCCCCTAATAACCCAATTGGTGCCGTGAGAATGCAAGAGGTAAGGAAAAAGATTGAGTTTTTCATTCTAACCCTAATTCATTCACTTGTGCCTCCATCTCGACACATCATAAAATTAAAAAGTTAACAGTAACTTTACACAAAACATTCTAGCAAATTTAAGGGCATTTCTCATTCTATCTTGGGTGCTACTGTTGGAGTATGTGTTCTGCACAATAGTGCGCCACATAATAAATCTTATTAAGGAATATAATTGGAATATTTATTGACTATATATATGATTAGTCAGTTGATTAACGTAAATCAATAACGGTTGGCTGACTAAAGTTTGACGTTATTGTCGTTTGACGGCGGTGATCAACTGATCCCTTTCGGTCACACCTAAAGAATGAAATCCAAATAATAACTAATTATTTGTATACGATACAGTTAATTGGTACATTACATATATTCGATATGTACGAGAGTTAATTGTTACAAATTGAGTGAAGAACTCAAATTCGATTAAACTTATTTTTCAATTATGCGATAATTGACTAATAAATTTATATCTTATTTTAATACGATTAAATAAGATTTAACTTAGTAATTAATCGTTAAATTACTAAATTAGTTGAGGTTTTGAGATAGAGGTAATTAGTTAATTATATTTACAAGGAGTTGTAAAATAAATTAACTAAGCATTGTGGGACCCATTATATATTGATATAATGGTAAAATATTACTTAAAATGTTAAGTACATATTATTTATTTAATTGAGTCATATAATTGTTATATGATCAAATTAACACTTAATTATACAAGATAATTAACCATATGATCAATAAGTATTTGTGAGACAAATATCAAAAATCAAAATGGACCAAACTAGGCCATAATGGCCGGTTAGATTGTAGTTACATGGTGATGATTGTTGTTCTTGTTTTCACTCTTTAGTTACAAATTGAAAGTGACATATCAAGTAGAAATAATCATCACTTATACTACAACACTCCACTCTAATGCATGTGATCAAATTGAACAAAATAAGAATCCTTTTTGGACAAAAGTGGTCCGGCCATATGGTCTTTAAAATGAGCAATTGTGTTCATTTTTCAACTACTTCATTTTGTGCAATTTTACACTTCTCTCTAAAATCCTTCCTCTCACTAAAAACTCTCATATACTAATATTTCTTAAGTATTACTAGTGTAGTAATATAGTCTAATATTAGTAGTATATCATCTATCTTATTATCTAGTTAATAATAAGGGTAGATTATTTGGTGTCATCTTGGTGCAACTTGAAGGAGGTCTTCTAGTTTGGAGATTTTCTGTTCATCCATATTATTAGCTCAAGAACAACAAGAAGGAGTTCTTATTGTGCCCATATTATTTCCATATCAATGTGAGGAAATTTCTTCTCTTATATAAATGTCTTTATATTTGCATGCATGTTACATAGATCATTATAAATTAAATTAATAAGTAATTTAGTAAATAGTTAGAGGAGTCTAATTAAGGTCTATGGAATTTTCTAATTAAGGTCTATGGACTTTCATGTGGTATCAGAGCTAGCTTGTAGCATGCATGTTCATTTTGGATATTTTTATTAAAGTTATAAGACAACTAATAAATCAAAGATTTTGAGTTAAAATACGATTCTGACAAAATTGTTTGGTGCATGTATACCTACTAACTTCAAAATGTTTGTGGTCAAATTTCGTAATTTTAGGGATTAATTTGCTATTTATTTTGATTTTTGGCGTTTAAACCGAGTTAACATGCATTTTATGAGTTAAAAGTTAACTAAAAATAGTTTCATGTTGATTCTGGCCATGAAATTTTAATATGATCTCACATGCATGTCTTACATATTGTATGTAAAATTTCGTGACTTTTAATTATGTATTTCATGTTTATTGATTTTTATACGATAAAAGTCGATAATATGAGATTATAATGTTCATAAAATTGAAACGTCAATTTCTGGTCTTGAAATTTTTTTTTACATTTTACATTCTTATGGTGATACTCTTGGTGAAATTTCATAATTTGTTTCACTGTTTTACTATATCTCATGTTTTTATATGATAAAATCATTAAATACAAAGCTATTTGTTCATAAAACTAATTGAAATTGTTTGAGCAAATGTTTTTTATTTTTATAGTTCCTGGAATTGTTCCAGAATGTACAAAATTTTTGGTTTCAAATTTTATGATGTTTATATTTTATTTTGGTTTTATTTCATAATTGTTATGATTAAACCGTTATATTTAGCAAATGAAATCAAATCGATCTAATTAAAGACCAAAAAACTTAGTAGTGACTAATTTTGAGTTCTAAATCAGTTTAGTTAATTATTTTGAATTTAAATGAGATTTAAATGTTGATATTGATTTTTAATGGTTAAAAATCAATGAATCCCGGAAAAATCGAGCTACAATGAGCATGAATTGAATTTAGGACGATTTTGGCATGAATTTTGCAGCAATTTATTTTATTTATGGTTGAATGAATGAATGTCATTTATTTAATAATTTATGCAAATTTTGTACCTAGTATGGCCTAGTTAATTTTTATCGTTATTACCCGTAATGTAAGGGAATAACGTTTTGGTTGTAATTTTATTGCGATCATGTATCGCCGGTTTGTATAATTTAATAATTTTATTTTATATTATAAATGTAAAATAGGAATTTGTATATTTGTATATTCGTAATTATTTTTATGAAGACCGGTGACTCCCTCAAGACGGTGCCATTTTGGAAGGTGTTCCAAGTGAAGAGGCAAGGGACCAAGGAGTTGGTTTCCGAATTTGTAACTATCTAGTTAATTTTGATTAGCTAGGTGGCCATACTAGGATTTTATTGTTGCTTGGTTGCTTGCTTTATTTCCGCTCATGCCAAAATCGTCACACATGCATTTTATTTACCGTTATTGTCAATTCAACGTTATTCACAATTCACCGACTTAGTTCACTTATAGGGAATTAATAACTAAATTGACAAGATCTCTCACATATTTAAAAAAAAAAAAAAAAAAAAAATTGAGATTAGCCTTACCAATTAGTAACACCTATGAATCCCGTGTTCATTAGGGCTACCACAATCGTGGGTCCCTTTTTACCTCGGGTAAGTAGGGTGATACGATCACAAGCTAAAATTGGATTGGACTCAACGAGATAAGCGTTATCTTGGGACTAGGAGATGGATTTAGTTGAAATCCGTCAACCAAGAGTTCTAAAGGTAGAATTAGTCAAGTAATGACTTACCATTTCTAAATAAAGGTAGCATGCGATGACTATTTTTATTTAAAGATGGGTCTTGGAATCATTTATATAATTTAGTGAGAGGTCATTATATGAATGCTAAACTTGTTAAAATTGTTTTACAAGTGAATTATATATAAGCAATGAATGTTTATTTTCCGTTGATATTTATTTTTATTCGCGCAATGACAATTATTTTTCTTCTATGAACTTATAAATCCGTTCAATCGTGGAAAAGGTTTCCATTATTTTATACGGTAGTATATTGATTGCGATCTTCGTTTAAACCACCGTAGCTAAAGACAAAATGAATTTTATCTTTTGATCCTCATATTCACCGTTGCAAATGTCTCTTATTATGAGTAAATGAATAAGTCACACTTAGTCAAAAGCGTTTTTTGAATATTTTGTGACGCCTTCTTATAACAATGGTACATCAAATTTTTGCTCCAAAGAAAATATTTGTATTTTGGTATGTCGTCATAATGCTCCTTATCGAGGCTTACCTCAAAAGAGGCCAAATCAGTTGGGATGACTAGGTTAATCGATTTATTTGAAATCGTGAACAACCAAATACCGTAGTCACTTCATGAAAGGTTTATCCTTTTGAAGGTAAAACCATGAATGAAATGAAGAATAGTCTTCACAATAATTCCAATATACTTGTCTAAAGTAGAGATTCATGAAAGTGAGTGGGAGCACTAAGAATGATGTTTATATTCTTAATTGTTAAGACGAGGTTCAAGAGTAGGTTGGCTCGACTTTGACACAAGGCAAGGGAAAAAGGCAAGACTATTTTGAATAGTAAAGTCAAAACCCAAGCAAGGTGTCGAACCCAACTTTTGACGATTCTATTTTACAGTGTAGGACACAAGAAAAGAATCGGCCCCAAGTTTTCTAAAAGTTAGAAATTGGGTGTATTTTTCACCCATAATATCTATATGATCGACATTTATTTTGCTAAAATGCAAGTTTTGGGTATCAGATACCCATTATGGTTTTTATCAATGTATTCAATGCATATAATAATGATTCTTACGACGACTAACCATGATTAAATGTCGACCTACAAGGGAAATATAACTATTGTAGTTCTATTTTCATAGAGACATATAAAAGTTATAATGTGATCAATCTAGTCTTGAATTTAGAGGTATACATTAATAAACGTTATTATGTACATGACCTCTAAATAAAGAATATAGTATCCACTTTTTTGTACGACACAAGTGTTTCACTTTTGTGAATAGAACAAACGTTGTATCTTTTTTATGCCTATACTTGGTCAATGGTTATCCCATACCAATCAAAGGTAATTATATTCTTGACCTAAACTAATAATTACTTGTCATATAGATTGAAAAAGGCTCAAAATTGGTGACCTATGTCTAATCTTAATTCTGGATTGTGTAGCACATTAAGAGGCTAGTGTTAACAACTATCCCTAACCCATCTGATTTTGAATCTTATGGTGTGTGCGAATCTTGTATTCAAGGCAAGATGATTCGTGCCCGTTTGTTGAAAAGGAAATCGAACTAGTAAATTATTGGCCCCATTACATAAGAATACGTGTGGTCCAATAACAAACACAACCAGAGATGGTAATGATTACTTCACTTGATTTACCGACGATTTAAGTAGATATTATGGTTGATTCTACTTAATGAGGTGCTAAGAGAAATCTTTGAAAAGTTGAAAGAGCTTCAATGAGAAGTAGTTAACCACTAGAGCATTAGATCAAGGACTTACGACTAAATCGTAACTATAAATATCTAAGTATTGACTTTGATTTTCACCAAACGTATTGTGAAATGGTTTCACAAGTTAACTTCTCTAACACACATTATTAGATAAGGTGTTGTTGAATAGAGAAACAGAACCTTATACGATATGGTTTTGTCTTTGTCAAGTCAAAATGAGCCATTTGACAAACCTTGGGATCTTAATATTTTGTCTGCTATTTCTTTTCCCACCATATTAAAACACATTAAAACAGTCTGATTTCATTCCATATACGATATGGGTAGGTAGCTTACCTAATTTATAAGTTATTTGAATGAAACAAGTGCTCAATAATCCCACATTGACCACGAGAACAAAGCGTTTGTGACTCGTGATGCTGTCTTTCAATAAAAAATACGATTATTTCTTGATAAGACAGAGTGGGAGAAAATGTTTCAAGAGCCACAAACTGAGCATATGGTCCGGAAAACGTTTTCCTCATTGCTTGTTCAGTAGTTGTTTCTTCGGAACCTAGGAGGTCAGGTGGAATTTTATCGCTCCTTTATAGTGATGAATTCTAATATGAGACTTATAAAAGACTGTTTTTAGTCCCAACTTCTTGATATGGCTTAGAGTCATACGATTCGTAATGGACTCCATGCATGATGGTCAGGTATGTGACCTGGTAAATTTTACTTGAAGAAGTACGACCTTTTCAATGTAAATTGATTTTTAAGATCGAAATTTGCATGGATGAACATTAAAATGTTTTCAAAGATAACTTGGTAGGCAAAGAGTTTTGCACCAACCTTAATTCTTTGATCCATTCGAATATACTTAGCGATTACAGCATATCATAATAGTATGATGCCAACTTGATCTCAAGAACCACCTTCTTGAATACGATTCTAGAAGAGGTAGTATATTTTATATTCACCTGTGGGTTCGTAGATCCTAACTATCCTAAGTTAATTTGCAAGCTTAAGAGGATGACTTAAGTAAGCATTAAAGAGTTGAAATTAGTGTGTCAATCATGTCATAAAATATTTCTCGATATCTCGAGGAATTATGTTTATACATGAAGTTTAGTGGGAGTAATATGGTTTTCATCAGTCTTATGTGGAGACATATTGATCATTTTAGATGATGGAAGATTTTGGAAAAGTAGAATACATCTTTTAGATATCTGGATTTATGGAGATAAATCTAAAAGGATATTAGCATTGAGTCAAAATTATTATATTGATAAGATCTTTGACTAGTTCAAGGAAGTTGAACACATGATAATTGATTCCTTTTGCTTCCGCTGCGGGATCAATTATATACGCTTTGATGTATACTCAATCCGGGACATTCGATGCTTTGAGTTGGACCGACTCTTGCAAATCACATCCAAGTGAGAGTCACTGATAGCCATATAAAGAACATCCTTAGTACTTGCGAAGGACTAAAGATAGTTCCATGTGTTTGGAGTTTAAAAGAGTTGCGTGTAAGGGTTACACAGGACTTCAGTTTCCCAAATGATCAAAGGATTGAAATCACGAGTTGGCTGTGGTTTTATAGAAGATTTATCTGTGGGAAATTCCAAGAAGAAAAGCATGGAAAGGTTTCCAAGTAGGAGTGACAGTTGAAAATATAAATGGCATGTATCCGCTGGGAATGTTCCAGGAAGTTTAATTCGGATTTCACAACGGAAATGGAAGTACATTGCCGTAATATGATGATGCATATGCAGGTAGTTTGGATTGAACTGTATGGAGGGATAGAAGGAGGTCATTTGTAGTTGATTCTATCCCATGAGCTGGTTTAAAACAGTGGGAGCTACATTTTAGGCCAAGAGTCCTAAGTCTAGATTCAAACCTAGACGCGTACTCATAAAGTTTTATGTAATATGAGATTACGTAGATAAAGAGAAATAGCAATCAGAACGATGGAAAAGATGCAAGTATTGCTAATCCATTAGCCATGCATTTTGCAGGCTGAACATGATAGTCATGTCATTTCAATGGGATTGAAATATATACCTGAATTGCTAGAGATTATGAGATATGAAATTATTGATAGCGTATCAACTTTTCCAAATATTTGATAATCGCATTAATTGTTAGAGTTTCATTAAAAACTTCTTTATTTAGTTTGACTAAATTTTAATACTTTGTTTATCCGAATTGGTTGAAAGAAAGGTTGAACCCAATTCAAGTGACAGGTGTGAACTTAGTATTTTGTTCCACTAGTCACTAAAGAGGGCGGTGACGTATCGAAATGATGATTGTAAGTCGATCGATGGTTGGTCAGCACAATGGGTCATGGAGATGACTGGTCGTTTACATAGACAGACTGTATGACACTCTGTCGGACAGTGACATTGTAGAGACCCTTAAATCAATTATTTGATGCCTGGTCGTGGCAGGGTCTTCTATCTTATTCATATAAGTCGATTCTTTTGACTGGCGACCGTCTATCTGAGTCGGTGCAGTTTCCGATTGGTTTTGGTTGATGTTCTAGGTCGTGCCGTAAAAGGAGGCCGATGGACTTCTTCTGGATCATGGTGATCTGCATCATACAGAGTAGATGGATCAACAGGAATTGTCCACCCACGTTGAGTAAAAACATCTTTAGGCCACTCGAGGAGAAGTTACTGTAAATGCGTGGCCACGCTCGGAAAGAGATCTATGGTAGATTTTCCGGTCAGACAGTTACTCTCCCTATCGAGAAAACCACTCTAGATATTGTCAATCGCAAGTGCGACCTGGAAGACACCTTGCGTTGAGTGGGAGATGTGATAAAGAGACAAGAGAATCGGTGACGCACACTTGTGTCAGACAAGTGGGAGATTGTTGGAGTAGGTGTCCTCCACAATAGTGCGCCACATAATAAATCTTATTATGGAATATAATTGGGATATTTATTGACTATATATATGATTAGTCAGTTGATTAACGTAAATCAATAACGGTTGGCTGACTAGAGTTTGACGTTATTGTCGTTTGACGGCGGTGATCAACTGATCCCTTTCGGTCACACCTAAAGGATGAAATCCAAATAGTAACTAATTATTTGTATACGATACAGTTAATTAGTACATTACATATATTCGATATGTACGAGAGTTAATTGTTAGAAATTGAGTTAAGAACTCAAATTCGATTAAACTTATTTTTCAATTATGCGCTAATTGACTAATAAATTTATATCTTATTTTAATACGATTAAATAAGATTTAACTTAGTAATTAATCGTTAAATTACTAAATTAGTTGAGGTTTTGAGATGGAGGTAATTAGTTAATTATATTTACAAGGAGTTGTAAAATAAATTAACTAAGCATTGTGGGACTCATTATATATTGATATAATGGTAAAATATTACTTAAAATGTTAAGTACATATTATTTATTTAATTAAGTCATATAATTGTTATATGATCAAATTAACACTTAATTATACAAGATAATTAACCATATGATCAATAAGTATTTGTAAGACAAATATCAAAAATCAAAATGGACCAAACTAAGGCCATTTTGGCCGGTTGGCTAGTAGTTAGAATGGTGATGATTTTGTTCTTATTTTTACTCTTTAGTTACTTTATGAAAGTGACATAACAAGTAGTAAACAATCATCACTTGTTCTACAACACTCCACTCTAATGCATGTGATCAAATGAACAAAATAAGAGTCTTATTTGGACTACATGGTCCGGCCTCATGGCTTATAAAATGAACATTTTGTGTTCATTTTATGATCACTTCATTTTGTGCTTTGTATTCTTACTTCTCTCAAAACCTCATATTCTTACTAAAACTCTCAAACACTAATATTTACTAAGTATTACTAGTGTAGTAATATAGTCATAATATTAGTAGAATAATATCTATCTTATTATCTAGTTAATAATAAGGGTAGATTATTTGGGTTAATCTTGGTGCAACTTAGAGGAGATCTTCTATTTTGGGGATTATTTGTATTCATCCATATTATTAGCTCAAGAACATCAAGAAGGAGTTCTTGTTGTGCCCTTATATTTTCCATATCAATGTGAGGAAATTTCTTCTCTTATATAAATGTCTTTATATTTGCATGCATGTTACATAGATCATTAAATACTAAATTAACAAGTACTTTATCAACTAATTAGAGGAGTCTAATTAAGGTCTATGGACTTTCAATCAGTACATCACATTTTTCTCAACATTACAAAAAAGGCGATTTTAGCTTAGGCCAACTTTTGAGCACCAAGCCAAATCAAGTCTATTTAAGGCTCCATGATTCACTACCAATAAATGAGTTTTAATCTGGCTTCTGACCAATTTCATGACAGTCCTGGGATGCCTTACAAACCCTTCTACCTTGCAAATGTTTCTAGACTTCCAAATCTCATACTGAACAGCCACCATGGCTGCACAGATAATCAGTCTTATGAGCCCAGAGACATACCTAAGCCTGATGATGTTCCCTGTAGTTTAGGGACCTCTAACCTGTATCTGCATCAATTCGATCAAACTGTCATATCACATACAAGTATACTGGCAATCCCGAAATAACTGCTGATGGGATTCATCATGTAGACCACACAGAAAGCAAGTCTTCTGTTCAGTAATCCTTAATCTGCAGAGTCTGTCTAAGGTGAGTAATCTTTCCTGCTATATTAACCATTGGATGAACCTATGTTTGGGAGTGTTGAATTTATTCCACACAATCTTACACCAAGGAACTTTTGCAATCCCCCTCTGAGTGAGCCAATCATAACCTCTTGCAATATCATACTCTGTGTCAATTCCTAGCCAAGAATTCCTTACTATACCAGGTTTCAATATTGTTTTAACCTCACACATTTTCCTCCAGGACCACGAGCTCCAATTTCTAGGTTCATACTCAAGCCAGTTAGCACCCTTCAGATAAACCTTGTCTATCCATTTGATCCATAAATGATCCTTTTTGCATAAAATCCACCATACCAGCTTCCCCACTGCAGCTATGTTCCATAACTTACTGTCAACCATCCCCAATCCACCATAATCTTTCCATTTACATAAACATTTCCAGGAAACTAATGGGGCTTTGGAATAGGAGTCACTACCTTCCCATAAAAAATTCCTACATATTGCTTGGGACCTGTCCATATTCCCAACAGGTACGATAAAGATTTGAGACCAATAGTTATGTAGCGTATTGAGGACAAATTTTACTAAAACCAGCCTGCCAGAGTAAGAAATCTTCCTCTTGTTCCAACCCCTAATTCTAGCAATCATTTTATCCACCAAGATGTTGCAGTCCTCTTTTGTCAATCTCTTATGAGAAATGTTAACCCCCAAGTACTTGAAAGGTAAGGAACCCTTCTTAAAATCAGTGAAAAACAGAATATCCTCAGCAACAGAGTCACTCACTCCATTCAGAATTAAATCTGATTTCTCAGTGTTTATCTGTAGACCAGAAGCACTAGAAAAGCATCTAAAAGCCTCAACCATCATCACTACAGATTTAATATCACCCTTACAGAAAAGAAAGATATCATCAGCAAACATAAGGTGATTAATACCTAGTCCTTTACAAAGAGGATGAAATCTAAACCCAGGCGTCTCCCCAATCTTCTGTAGCAGCCTACTAAGATATTCCATACAGAGTGTGAAAAGCAAGGGAGACAGAGGATCTCCTTGCCTCAGCCCCCTCCCCCCTTGAAATATCCATGAGTCTGTCCATTCATAGCAATAGAGTAAGAAGTGGTAGTTATGCACTGCATCACAAGTTCAATGAATGAAAGAGGAAAAGCTAAGTATGTTAGCATTTGCTTCACAAAGGACCACTCAATTGAGTCATAGGCCTTTCTCATATCAATTTTAAGTAAGCATCTAGGAGATACACCCTTCCTGGTATAAAGTCTAACCAAATCTTGACTAATTAGAATGTTACCCATAATACTTCCAGAGATAAATGCAGCTTGAGAAGGATTAATAATATCAGGTAAGATACCAGCCATTCTATTACACATAATTTTTGAGATGATCTTGTAAATGTTATTGCAGCAGGCAATAGGCTTAAAATCCTTAACAGAGATTGGCATAGATACCTTAGGCAGCATCACCAAGTTTGTAGCATTAATCTGCTTTAAAATCTTCCCATTCTGAAAGAATTCCTTCACAGCCAAGAAAATTTCCTCCTTTATAATCTCCCAACAAGCTTTATAGAAGCAGCTAGAATAACCATCTGGACCTGGGCTTTTATCATCTGGAATGGAGAAAGTGACATATTTGACCTCCTCCATATCAGGAATTTTACAGATTGCTTCTCGGTCCTCTTCCTTAACCAGTTTTCCCTTCTCAACAATAGACAGATTGAATCCCTTAGTCGGATTTGGACCCTAGAATGTTTTTGTAATAATTCACAAAAGCTTCAAGGATAGAATCAGGCTCAGAACATCTCCTGCCATCTATGTCCTCAATGACAAGGACCTTATTTTGGAGTTGCCTCTATTTAATCATCTTATGAAACATACATGAATTCACATCCCCATCCCTATCCCAACTATACTTTGCCTTCCGCCTGAGAAAATCCTCCCTAGCTTTATCTAGTAACACATGACTCACCCTAGTTTGTTTTTCAATATCCATAAGAGTTATGTTTCAGGGGTAATTTTGCAAATTCCTTTGACAATCCAGTAGCATCTCATATGCAACATCAGCATTTTTCTCCACATCTGAAAAAAGGTTTGTGTTTAACTCTTTCAGGAGAGGCTTCAGCCTCTTCAGCTTTGTGACCACTTTAAACATATAAGTACCATTGACATGATTAATCCAACCAGAATTGACAATATCAGCAAACTCCTCCTCCTTACTCCACATATTGAAAAATTTGAATAGTCTAATTTTCCTTTCAAGAGCCCCACTTCCATCCTGAAGTAGGCATGGACAGTTGTCAAAATCACCTTCAGGACCATAATGGGCATATGAATCAGGCCACATTGTTAGTCACCCATCATTAATCAACACACTATCAATTCTACTGAAAACCCTAGTGGCACTAGGTTGTTTGTTATTCCAAGTGAAGAAAGCTCCAGTGGTCTTCATATCTTGTAACTCACATGTCTCCACAATTTGTTGAAAAGGCAAGACTCTTTCATCTCTCACTGGCAATATAATTCTCTCATTATAGAACATTACATTATTAAAATCCCCAAGGATTATCCAAGGCTCATTCCCACACAATCTCTCCAAATCATTCCATAATGGTCTTCTTTCTTCAAGCTTTTTGAAGCCATAAACAAAAGTAATATAATAAGTAGAATGATCAGTTACCTGCTCAACCTTAAGGTGTATAAGCTGGGCATTGATCTCAACTATATTCACAGACAAGGCAAGAGACTTCCACATCACCCATATTCTACCACCAGGGTGGGCAGAATGATTAGTAGCATACTCCCATCCATTACATAAATTCCCCACAGCTTTATTTAGAGACCTAGGTTTTATCCTAGTCTTAAGGAGTCCAAATATATCCACACCAACTTGATGCAAATACCATTTTATATCTAGTTGTTTTCATTCACTATTCAGACCCATTACATTCCATACACCTATTTTATTCATGGGAAGACAACCTCCCCCCCTTCTCCACCTCCTTTATCAACCAATTCCACTGAGTTTACCAGTGCTTCATGAAAGTTCATAGCAAAGTCCCCCCAGTGTCCTTAGTCAACCTAGATTCATGTCTAGTAAGTTTAGTAATGATTCTAGCTAGTGTATATACAGATCCCTGACTGGCTGGCAATGGAGTTGTTGCTGGTGTAACAGATAGAGTAATATTAGGAGTGTGAGGAACTTGTGTTCTCCCCCCACTCCTATACCCTTCTCTACCCCTTGGACCTCATTAGTTTTGGATAAAACAGGATAATCCCCAAGGTCAAAGTCCTGCCAGGCCCTTCTCTCCTCCTCCAGACCTGTTTAGTAGATGGCTTTGGGACCATTATAGGTCTTCTATCCATCCTTTTTGCATTCCTGCACTAAGACTTACTATGCCCTATTCCTATACACTTTTTACAGACAATAGGAATCTATTCATATTCAACTAATACAGTGATTTCTCGTCCAGCCTCATCCTTAAACCTAATCTTATCCGGGAATTCTTGATCCACCTCCACTTCAATCATGATCCTCGCATATCCCAGCTATGTTCTTTTATGAGTCAGGTCATCTATACTGACAAATTTATCTTTCAAAGATGCAATTTTACCAAGACAAGTGTTACCCCAGAACTTTAGGTCCAATCCAACCAATTTCATCCAAATAGGCACAGTTTTAACAGCTATTTCGGTCAATTTCACCTCAGACTCTCATCACCTCATAGTTACAGGCTTCCCATCAAACATAAACATTCCTTTGGCCAGAACCAAATCAAGATGTTCTAATTTATCAAATCGCACCACAAATATTCCATTGGGCATGAATCCTATATTAGTAATCGCATAATCCTTCATTGTGTGTTTCATATACCCTTCCACAACCTCTCTCGGAGGGTTAACCCCCATTATATAACCATAAAGAGCATAACTCCATTAATCAATCTCCTTTTTTACATCCTCCGTAGTAAGCTTAAGAGTAGTACCTGTCATAGTAGAGTCTGTATCCTCAACCTCCTGAATAGTTGTCAGCATTTGGTCCTTTACCCCTTTGCAGAACGACGATTCCTCCTTGATTGTACCTCCTGCCAACCTTTCTCATTAGGATCATTATCCTCCTTGCTTCCAGAAATTGGTACCTTCCTTGCAAAATCTCTGGAACTGAATGTCGAATTTTCTCAATTTCCGACACACGGTTTCCTTCATGAGAATTCATTTTCTTTATACTATTTAAAATATTATTAGTATTAATTGTTTGGTTATTATTTAAACAGCTATTATTGTTACTATTTGATTTTGTTCCAAGAGACTGATTAGTAGAATTATTTTTGGCCATTGCTCAAAAATCAAGAACCCTCGAAAATAAGAGTTTTCTCTCACTTATTTTCTCTCTCATCATCTCTTTGTCTCAATATCAAAAGATAACTTACAAAGGAATAGATCAAGGAGTACTATTTAGTGAAGGGGACTCTGGTTCTATAATAGTACTTCCGAGATTATCTTTTTCTACCTTTTCCAAGGCATATGGACTACTGATGAATAATATGAAGTCTAATGTCTATTTTAATGGGGTCAACAGACAGATAAGAGATGACATTCTTCTGGTCTCTGCTTTTGTTGAAGGCACTCTCCCCTTTAATTACTTGGGGTCATGTACATCTTTATCGTCTGAGATTGGGTGAAGATGATCTATGTTGTTTATGTGGTGCTGTTGAAGAAACTCATGTGCATCTTTTCCAGAAATACAGCTATGGTAACCTTCTGATAGAAAAATGTTGGTTGATAAATGCAATATTAAACCGCTTGGCACAAATATCCTAGCTTGGATTCAGATCAATGCTTAGTCCAAGCCTAGGAAGAAGATTTTTTCCAGCATTTTTGAAGTTGTCTGGTGTTCTATATGGATACAAATGAACTGTGAAAGAGTAGAGCGATGTGTGTTAAGACCTGAATATCTCGTTGAGCAAATTTGTCACAGTGTCAACAAGGGCGGAGGTACGTGGTAACCAAGCCCGTAAAAAGTGGTTAGCACCAGGGGCGGAAGTACGTGGTAACAAGGGGTAGCAGCCGCTACCCCAAGGCCGTAAAAAATGGTTCGAACGAGGAATTTTTGCAACCCCAAACCGGTCTGAACAAACTGTTCCAAAATAAATAATTCAAGCGAAGTTTATTAACAAGAAAATGTTTATGGCTCAATGGTAAGGTGTGTGTCACCCATGTTAGACCCGGGTTTGAATCTCATGACTAGTAGTATTGTAAACCTTTCACTTTTATGGTTGCAACTATTCCCCACCCCCACAAAAATAGGCACTTAAGATTTTAGGGAGACCAAACCCACTGCTACAGGCTCCCTTAAATGGGGTAACAACTAATAATTCATCATTTACTATCGCATTTATCCATTACCTAGTTTTATCCCCGTGCAAAATTACTTGGGTTTGAATTAAACTTGTATAGAAAAAATTCGATTTAATGCATAAATGTTGATATAAAATTTCAATAACGAATTATTGATTAAAATTTAAACTTCGAACAATACTTCGTATATATCATTTAGAAACAGTAGAAAAAATCTAATAAACTTAGAAATTATAGTATATTTTCTATAAACATCATTACTTTGCAAAACACAATATGAAATACGCCACAGAAAAGTTTGTAATATCCGGGAGTAGAGAACTTGAGTATTAGACGATAATTATTGACTTATTTCACAAACCAGTCGTATTGATTGTAGACTCTTATTAACTATAAAATAAAAAACATAGTATGAATAATAAATTAAAATAACTTGACAATTTGTGCATAGTTTAATTTTTTTTTCAATTTAAGGTATGTATGTTCGATATATTCGTATTATAAAATAATCTGGAAAATGAAGAAAATAAGCAATATTGTTACATGTAACATCGGCGAAATAAAAATAACAAGATTATTCATTCACATTTACACATTTTAACTTAGCAAACTTTAGTGACATGATTTCGGCTCATGTTAGTTGGATGAGTTTGTAACTATACGGGTAGAGTAGGCGGTGGGCCGTGTAGTGTCGGCCCGCGCCCCGGCCCGTCGTGCCAGCCCCAAATTTTGGCCCGGTCCGTCGGTCCAGTTGGCCGTGCAGTGCCGGCCCGACCACCTCTATCCACTGCCGCAGCCCGGCCATTGGCCCGGGAAAATTGGGCCAGTGCCGTGCCTGGCCCGTGGGCTCGGTCGTGCCTGAACCGGGTCGGCCCAATGTAATTTAAAAAAAAAAAAAATTGATTTTTTAATAAATAAATTTATGAATAATGAATAAGAAATATTAATAATGATTTAAAAATATATAATTTATCAGTTACTTAATTAATAATGTATAATCAACTAAATATTAATGTAATTAATTATAAATATTAACGTAATTAATTATAAATTCGAATGAGACCCCGTGCTTGGGCCGTGCCGCCGTGTCAAGCCCGCAGTGCCTATCTCGGGTCGTGCCACCACGTGCCCGTGCTGGGTCGTGCCTTGGCACATGGATTTCTCTATTAGCCGCGTGGTGGCCCGCCTCCCTACCCGTCGTGCCGGACCCGTGCCAACCCGAACTTTAGCCCGGGCTCGTGCCGTGTTGGGCCGGATTCGTGCCGGACCTGTGTCGCCCGTCGTGCATTTGGCCCGACTGCCAACTCTATATACGGGTACAATCTATTTTTTTAAGTAGGCCGATCTAAGGAATAAACAAAACTCAAACACTTCAAATAATCTATCACAAATTCTATTTAAGACGGACATTATCCGTCTTAAACTTAACACGGGTCAAATACATATCAAATCATCCAATGTATTCCCTGAAAAATACGAAAAGTTTTGTCTTTATTACCACTATATGGTTTGGTTTGACACGTGTTAAACTGAGGACGAATGGTACCGTCTTAAGCAGGACTTGCTGAGAAGTGAGAATCCATATGGACCAGTAGGACCACCATATGACTAATTATTAGATAAGTTCAAAAGAATTTTTTTATGCATCTTCAATAAATTTATTAGATAAGTTCTAATAAATTTATCGAAGATGCAATTTTTTATTGATTTTATGCTCGTAATATTTATGTACCACCATATGACTAATTAATTAGATAAGTTCAAAAGAATCCATATCTAATAAATTTATTATTTTTCTAAAACCAAATTAAAGAAGATAAGTTCAAAATGATGTTATTTTAATGGGGTTTAATATTTTTTTCAGTTTAAAAATCATTTTTTCAAATTTTATTTTGATACGGGACATTCTAGATCCATATTGTACTTCATGGATTAACGGTTAAATAGTTTGTTAATGCATACATGGAGTAGTTAATGTTGATATTTTACAAATTAGAATAATATCACCTAAATTCTCCTATATTTATTAACTGACTGATTTTTAAATAATCTAACTAAAGTAGTGGGTTCTTATGATCTTATTTATTGAATTTTATTTTTCTTACTTTAGTAAAGCGGTGTAAGGTGAAATTATATAATTGAGTACTTTTTTGTTGATTGTAATTTTAAATTATTAATTTTCAGGATTTGTGACATATCAATGTAATATATTATTTCTGTAAGGTTTTAATTCATAATTTAGGATTATTAAAAAGTTTTACATTCAAATTATTGTATTCCTGTAGTGTAAAAAAAGCAAACTGATAAATAAAATGCGGAAAAAGAATAAAGACAAAAAAAGACAAAAGAAAAATTAAAAAGAAAAAGAAAACTAACATGATGAAGTGGATCAATGTGGTGGCTTTAAATGTTTTTCTTTTAATAGAATGAAGATTTTAACTTAGTAAACTTTAGCGACATGATTTCGGCTCATGTTAAGTAGATGAGTTTGTAACTATACGGGTACAATCTATTTTTTTTAAAGTAGGCCGATCTAAGGAATAAACAAAACCCAAAAACTTCAAATAATCTATCACAAATTCTATTTAAGACGGACATTATCCGTCTTAAACTTAACACGGGTCAAAGACTTATCAAATCATCCAATGGTGTTCCCTGAAAAATACGAAAAGTTTTGTCTTTATTACCACTATATGGTTTTGTTTTACCCATGTTAAACTGAAGACGAATGGTACCGTCTTAAGCAGGACTTGCTGAGAAGTGAGAATCCATATGGACTAGTAGGACCACCATATGACTAATTATTAGATAAGTTCAAAAGAATTTTTTTATGCATCTTCGATAAATTTATTAGATAAGTTCTAATAAATTTATCGAAGATGCAATTTTTTATTGATTTTATGCTCGTAATTTTTATGTACCACTATATGACTAATTAATTAGATAAGTTCAAAAGAATCCATATCTAATAAATTTCGTATTTTTCTAAAACCAAATTAAAGAAGATAAGTTCAAAATAATGTAATTTTAGTGGGGTTTAATATTTTTTCAGTTTAAAAATCATTTTTTCAAATTTTATTTTGATACGGGACATTCTAGATCCATATTGTACTTCATGGATTAACGGTTAAATAGTTTTTTAATGCATACATGGAGTAGTTAATGTTGATATTTTACAAATTAGAATAATATCACCTAAATTCTCTAATATTTATTAACTGACTGATTTTTAAATAATCTAACTAAAGCAGTGGGTTCTTATGATCTTATTTATTGAATTTTTTTTTTGCTTTAGTAAAGCGGTGTAAGGTGAAATTATATAATTGAGTACTTTTTTGTTGATTGTAATTTTAAATTATTAATTTTCAAGATTTTTGACATATCAATGTAATTTATTATTAATGTAAAGTTTTAATTCATAATTTAAGATTATTAAAAAGTTTTATATTTAAATTATTGTATTCTTTTAGTGTAAAAAAGCAAACTGATAACTAAAATGCAGAAAAAGAATAAAGACAAAAAAAGACAAAAAAAAATTAAAAAGAAAAAGAAAACTAACATGATGTGATGGATCAATGTGGTGGCTTTAAATGTTTTTGCTTTAATAGAATGAAGATTTGGTGATATTCGTTAATTATGAGTTATTTATAATGGTACGACATATTACAAATTATGAACAAACAAATTATAATTATATCTAAAATGTAAAAACAAAATTGTAATGGAGATATCATAAAACAAAAATCTCATAGTTATTGCTATTGGTTCTATATTATACGAGAAAAGTAAGGTTTTGAAGGTTAATGCATTAATATAATTTTTACTTAATAGAAAACAAAAATTAATTGGTGAATATGAAAACATAAGTTTAAAATAAAACGCATCTTGTAGATTTTGATGTCATTTATCAAATTATTATTACAGTTAATGTACATGCAAAAATGCATGTTATTTATCATGCAATTGGCATCCTTTAATTAAATTTCTAATTTTTAGTTGTCCATTGCTATGTATTTTTTTGTGGGCTCATGTTTACTACAAAATAATTGCATTGTGCACTCATGCTTAATACAGTACAATGCGTGTGTTTTGCAATATTGAAACTATTACACTTATTAGTTTTTTTCCGCTACCTCATACTTAAAATCCTGGCTCCGCCCCTGAGTGTCAAGCTAATAAATAAGTAAAAAATGACTTCATCTTTGGCTCAGGATAATGTTAACTGGATTAATGGTTTATTCCATTAATCTATACTCTCTTTTGTATTGGTTGTTAAAAATGTATGTGTTATTTGTAATAGGTGTGTTGTTGTTCTTAATAAAAGCTTACATTTCAGTATAAGAAATTAAAATAAAAAAATTTTCTTTATCTATCGATTTGGATGATATTTGACCCGTCGTAAATTTGTGACGGATATGCTCGTCACTAATAAGAATTTGTGAAAAATTATTTATATATATTACATATGTAACACCCGGAAATGTACCCTATTTTTCTAGTAGAAATATTTTACGAAATCTTTTCAGCAAATTTAAGTTTTAATTTAGAATTTAAAGTTTCGAGTCGAATTTAGAATTTCCGAGTTCGTATTTGGAATTTCCGCGAGATTCCATGAGAATCCCGTCTTAAGGCGAGTTTGACTTTTCTTGACTTTTGAGTCGTCTTTGACTTTTCTTGACTTTTGAGTCGTCTTTGACTTTTCTTGACTTTTGAGTCATCTTTGACTTTTCTTGACTTTTGAGCCGTCTTTGACTTTTTTTGACTTTTTCCTTATAAATATCACACTACCACTTAACCTAATTCATTCACACATCTCAATCTTCTTCTTCCTCATCAAACCACCAAAAAACCTAAACCCCTTTCTTGATCCACTTAACCTAATTCATTCACACATCTCAATCTTCTTCTTCCTCATCAAACCACCAAAAAACCTAAACCCCTTTCTTGATCGATCTTAGAATCATCGCTACTCCTTCGTTACTCGCTCAAATTCACGTAAGTTCGTCTTATTCTTCCCCTCTTAGCTTCCTCTATCCGTATTGGTAATAAAATTACCGTCTTTCTCGCTTTTTAAATTATTCCGTCTTTCTCAAGGTGAATGATATTCATCTTTTATTATCTAATTGTATGTAGGTGGAGACT
>JAIUZE010070530.1:0-40519 GCA_022085475.1 Heliosperma pusillum | reverse complement strand
TACAAAACAGGTTACAACATAGGAATTCGCCTAGAAGACGATATTAGCTCGTAAAATGGCTTAACAAAGCACAAATGACATACAAAACCGAGCTAAATTGGGGGTTAAAATCATACAAATATGCACTTATCAAACTCCCCAAGCTAAACCTTTGTTTGTCCTAAAGCAAACATAGCAAACAATACCAGGACAAGGGTTGCAAGCATTGGCTACTACACCATCAGGAAACAAATCTCAACGTAAAACTTAGGAAACATAATGAATCATAGCCCAAAAACAACGTGGGCAAGAATGATACATAAACATGGCTGAGATTTACATAACGGCGTAGCGCAAAGAATTTCACTACAGACTTTCGGCTCTTGCATGATCTTTTGACAAATGGACTCTCACGGCACACTCGAACACTCATTGTATGTAAAAGGTGATTTCTTTATATGTAAATGTTTTTGAGACACTCACCTATCTACGACTTATGAAAATGTGTCCGCAGTCTAATATGGTAAACAATTCAAAACACAAGTCAAAGATCACAATGCACACAGAAAAGAAGCCGAAAAATAAGAAGAAGGCTTTGGGAAATGGGTGAAAGGTGGACAAACAGTTATGGTTACTGATGTGTTCGTTATACACCAAAAATAAAACCTAATTCTACTAACTAAGAAGATAGCGGAAGTAGGGTCGATCTCCACAGGGAGGAAACTAACTAACTGTAATCTAATTCTGCCAGTAACAATCTATGGGGGTTTTGAAATTGCTCTAACTAAACTAAATAAAGTTAAAGGAAAGAGAAAATAAGGATAGAAATAAATACGAATAAATCAGATAAAGAGAGAAATATGCTAGGATTCGGTCCACTGCAGTATCGGCATCTACGGGTCAACTAAGTCAGTCAATCTATCAATGAGAAGGGCAATGGTTTTCTCCTCTCGGTCTCAAACCACCCTAGGGATTTCCTGATTAACTCTCGTCCTCTTAGGAGTCACCTATCAATTCTAAGCAAGTCTTCCCTTCCAATCTCTCGATCCAGGTCGGGGTTAACTACCTAGCCTAGTCTCCTGCGTATACTCATTCGACTAAACCTCAATTAAATTGCTTAGACTGATTCTCATATTCAAGATTAACTAAAATAATCTATCCTAACATGCCTCTACTACAGTTTCCCTCATCCCAACATACAAAAGAATTAGCTACTCATGCTATTAACTATGCTAACAAAGACGATTGAACATATGATGATAGACATAATAAAATCGTAATTAATAAGCATAAACAATAACACAGCAATTAAGTAGAGCAAGTAGTAATTAAGATTAAGATAAAGGTAAGAGTAAAAGAGAGAAATCGTTTACAATCTTAGCAATCCGGCGTAAAGAACAATCCACGTCGAATAACTCGAATCAAAACTAAAGATTAAAAGTTCAGAAACTAAGGAAAGATTAATGTCTGCTAATTACTGAATAATAAGTGCTGCTTACTAATGACGTAAATAAGAGTCATATATAGTGTCTAACACGACTCTTAACCTAATTAACCTAATGGACTTAAAGCCCGTAATAGAATCTACTCGATCGAGGGAAATAACCACTCGATCGATACTTTTATTCATGGAAATCAGTCGATCGAGCACTTGATCTACTCGATCGACCAACTGGTAAGCGACTTCTACTCGATCGAGCAAAGGAGGTAGCTTGATCGAGCACTTCTGGCTTCAACTTACCTCGATCGAATGGTAAACCCATCGATCGAGGTCTTCTGGCATAGTATGTGGTGTGAGTCATGACTTGGGCTTGATTATGAACGGTTTCATGCTTCCCCAAGCAAGAGTTCCTGTCCCGATCTTTCCATTCTCCTAAGTGCATGCAAAATGGACTGCTTTGGCTCGGTTTCTGCTACTACACAGCTTGTACCTATAAAATGGTAATGAAAGTACAAAGTAGCCAAATAGGGGCATATGGCGATATAATATCACCTAAATGACATAGAAATGCGTGCATAAATGGACTAGAAAGTCTATATAAAATACACGCATCAGTTACTGTGAAGTTTTAAACGAGCTAGCAACTAATCAATGATAAATGGATACTCAATCCAAACTTTCGATCAATTTCCCAAAAGACGTATAACGAAGCCAAAAGCAACAAATTGGCTTATTACACACGAAACACAAGGGTAAACTACTTCTGAATATTGAATTGACATTTTGAGGAGATACTCACAACTTCTTCTTTTATTTTTTCTTTTTTTCTTTTTTTTTTCTTTTTTTTTTCGTTTCTCTTTCTATTTCATTTTTTTTTCTTTTCTTTTTCTGAACATAACATTGCTTCTTGATCATTTTGGTTCTTCCAAATTCACTTTGACATATAAGAACAAATCTTCTCAAAAGAGCACCCATACACCATAGTCTAGCTACTAGCTCAAAAGGTAGGCAGTTTTTATGTGTAGCTATTATTTTGTGAAACATTTGTATGAAGGGGTTAATTTTGAGGGGTAATTCAAAGTGAAAAAGGCTTCAAATCTTAGTGAATCAAGAATGCAATGCTTATAGGAATAAAATGAGAACCATACTTATGCGTTTTGACATGACACACATCACAAGGAGAACTACACACACCTAGATGAGACTGGGTATAGATGTACCAGCCTAAGAAGGTTCTACCTTACAATATATGTAACTTGCAAAATGTCAAGATCAAGCGTACTCATCTCTAGATTCATTCCATGCCTACTGTGTACAAGACTTCCCCATGTATGCATAATTCAATGAATATTGAATCATTATCTTTTGAAAGCTCTAAGTTTGGGAAATGTAACATGATAGCATAGTAAACAATCAAGAAAAGCATGAAAAGCATTCAATTATGTTCAGAAATTTTTAAATTTTCTCAAAAATCTCCTCTTTCTTTTATTCAAAATTGGAAAAATGATCAACTAAAATGCAAAATGGGAAAATGCAATCTCTCCCCCAAGCTAAACATCACATTGTCCTCAATGTGAGCACAAAGACAAAATATGCAATGAGATGTTTAATGGGAAAAAGGAACAATGAAAGAAGAGTGAAGCTTACTAGTCAGCGCGGACTCCCCCAAGCTAGTCTTTTGGACTTGACAAGGAAGGTCTTTATAGATTTTTCAAAAACTCTTTCATCTGCAAAATAAATTCTAACAACGAAAAAGGGAAGACAAAAATAAAAATGCAAAAAGAAAAGGAACACGGGTTGCCTCCCGAGAAGCGCAATTTAAAAGTCTTGCTAGACATCATTTCTCCTCTGATCATCCTTTATCTCTAAGCTTACTATCATCCAAGCTCATCATCATAGTGTTCCTTACATTCTCCATCCAAGCCAAGCTTTTCCGAGAATAGCTCCATCTAGCACTTTTAGCAGTAGTGCTTTTAGTATGCTCACCTGCAAGAGAAACAACACTAACATGTGCCTCCAACGGATCCGTCAGTAAGGACCGAGGCATAGAAGAAACAATAGAAGAGTCATCAACGTCAAGCACATAAAATGAGTCTTATAACACGGGACTCCTAACGGTGGAATTTTTACTAAAGGTCACCTTGTCATCTCCCATCTCTAATGTCAACTTCCCATTCTTGACATCAAAAACTGCACCAGTGGTGTGCAAAAAGGGTCTTCCCAAAATGATTGGGATTTGAGAGTCCTCGGCCATGTCACGTACTAGAAAGTCAACGGGAATGAAAAACTTACCAACTTTGACGGGCACATCTTCTAAAACACCCATAGGTTGTTTTAGAGAACGGTCCGCCATTTGCAAAGTAATATTAGTGTATTTCAAAGCACCCATGTTAAGTTTTTCAAACATAGAAAAGGGCATGACACTTACACTAGCACCTAGGTCGCAAAGGGCCTTATCAATGGTATATGTGCCTATAGTGCAAGGGATGGAGTAACTACCCGGGTCCTTAAGTTTTGGTGGAGACTTATTTTGCAAGAGTGCACTACACTCTTCAGTGAAAGCTACGGTCTTTATCTCATTGAAGGATCTCTTCTTTTTTAGGACTTCCTTCATAAACTTGGAATAAGAAGGAACTTGGGAAAGCAATTCAATGAAAGGGACTGTTACCTTTAAATTCTTGACGACGTCAAGGAACTTACCATACTTTGCCTCCTCCTTGTGCTTGGCTAATCTTTGGGGAAATGGCACTTTTATCTCAATAGGGATCTCGGGCTCTTTCCTCTTTGACATAGGCACTTCAGCTTCAATATCAACAACCACAGGCTCATCATTAAGCTTACCATTTCTTGAGGAAATGGCATTGACAGTTTCGTGAGGTTGGAAACATTGTGAAGGCAGCTGCCCTTGCTTCTAGTGGGTATTAGAAGAGGCAAATTGGGAAATTTTAGCTTCCAACAACTTGATGGCGGCATCCTTAGCTTGATCGCTCTCTTGGAATTTAGGTATTATTGTGACACCCTCAAATTTGCGGAAAGATAAACAAGTAATTTAAATAAATAAAAGATGAGAATACGTTTCTAATAGGTTCACTTTAGTGAAATCGGTAAATTTTAAAACCGGAACCTACTATTAAATATATTCATCATAACAAAGGTGTCTTAAAGAAAAAGGTTCATTACAAAAAAAGAAATAATATTATACATAATAAATATCCAAAACGGAAATAAAAGAGTGTATAATAATATACAATCCTAAGAACCGAATATAGGTCCAAGGTAAATACTTCGCTCGCTAGCTCGTCAATGTACCCAAGTATGCATCACAAACCTGCCAACCGCATTAAATATAAACACGGAAGCCACAGTCAGTGGGGAGTAACTCCGAGTTCTCCCAGCCACGAAATGTCGAGTTTAATAAAACATGAATACATAAAAGAGATGTATATGGAAAATACAAAACCTTAACATATACGATATGCTTTTCATGTTATGAAACAATTAACTAACATATAACCTATCATATGAAAGCTATCATGTGAATCTGTTAACAACCTATAACACGAGGTAGGGAAGTTGGTATGCTGGCTCAGAGGTTACATTTAAAACATGGCCCTGATACACTCAAACCCTAATCATACAAGATATCATGTGAATCAGTTAACAACCGGGAATCCAAACTCTATCAACCTTAGCCGGCTTGCATCTCACCTTCTAAGATTCATAGAATCATCAAACATGAAAGACCAATACGTCTATAAACAGGCATAAGATCCTAGTACCGTCAATAGTCGACTTCTGTAACTCGAGGCTATACCACAAGGTAGTAAAACATCCTAGTCCTAGACTGATCAGACCTAGCGACAACAGCTATTCCATTCCCCGTCTCATGACCAAAAGTACACAAGAATCTCTACTAGGCGACCCCCTAAGCAGAGTTGGCTAGTACTTAAGCTGGCTCCATTCCCAAGGTGGAACTATTAGGCAGCCATGCTCCGACTTGGAGATAAACCCCCCAGGCCGGAACACAAAAGCTATCAAGCAGTGAACTATATACCCGTTAAAGATAGTAAGGCCTATCTATGACATGGTCCAAGATACTCATTTAGAATTAGAATGGTCAAGACGCCATATACTCATAATTCTCTATGGGTACTTAGTCAACACGACATATATCATACAATCAAACAGTCACGGGAAAAACTTCCTATCATGTGACTAATTGCATATAAATCATATTCAAATATCATATCGCCTCATATCTAGTAAGGCTCATTCATTCATTAAATAAAACTTTACCTGAAGACAAATCCCCGACCCGAGTCCCGCGACGGGTCATCAGTCAAAACGGGGCTGACTAGATCTTAGTTTGACCAAACCCGTTTCGTTAAACCGGCTAGAAACAGAGTCTTAGCCATTTAGGCTTGAACATAAGAATATCATATTCATTTCATGTTATTTCATTCAAATTTCTAACATGTGAATTATTAATTCCCACCAAACCCGCTTGACTTAAAGGATATCATATTAAACTATAATCTCATGCTATAATTTTCTAACATGTGAGAAATAATAATATTATGAAAACCGTTTAATTAAATAATTTACTTATTAAAATTTCCCACTTGCTAAATATTACAAAACATAATATAATAATTACAATAAACTCGAAAACCGTCACAAGCCCATAAGGAGGACTCACGGCCTGTTTTGGGCCGAGACTAAACCGGATCTGAACCGGGCCCACGGGTTGGTTTGGGCCTGTTTTGGTCGACATTTCTAAAAATCGTTTCTTAATATTTCCCGCATGCTTAACATATTTAAAACCCGTCAAAACAACAACAAAACAATCAAGTATCGACACAACCCAAAAACCAACTCACGGACCAACCCAGACCGGACCTGGACCGGGCCTGAACAGGCCTGAACCGGCCTGGTTTGGGTCGGTTTTCCCAGCCACCTTACACGGCCACCACACACAACAACACCAAATTATTTCTAACATGTTTTAATTAACAACCATCTATTTTAACAACCAATTCAACCATCATTCATACAAAAATTATGATTATGAACAAATCATCCAAATATGTCAAGAACACTAAACCTGTTAAAAATTCATACAACATAATAATAATAACTACTTATCATGTTACTAATTAAAACCGTAAATAACAATAACATAAACAAAAACAAAAGTATGTAACATTAATTCGTCGAGTAACTCGGAATCGTTACCTTAGCTAGCAAAATCAAGTAGCACCAAAATAAGAACTAAAAACCCGTCTACTAATCTTCTTCTAAAATATACGAGTCACCAAACTCGTCTTCATAATCTTCTCCTATAAGAAATGACAAAAATAACATTAGTAGAATTAAAACTTGATTTCAACAATTAAAGTGTTGAAAACGATTTTGTCGGAATTGAAAATAAAACGTACATGAAGATGAAGAGCGGAGAGGAGACTCTAGAAATATAATTTAGAACGGATTAGGCCAAGTGACGAAGGTTTTGTGACGATTTTGCTCAAGAACGATCAAGAACACAAGAACGATTATGATTATATTAAAGAAGGTATTAATTAGATATTAAGTTGATTTATTGTAAAATGAAAAGATAGTTAGTGAGTAATGGGGGAGGGTGTGCCGTGTAGTTATAGAGGAATAAAGGAGTCGGGTTTTGAAATTGTTGTTACGGGATTGACTCGGGTTTTATAATTATATTATGGTAATTGTTTAGATATTATTAGCTATTAAGTTAATTTAATCAAATATCTAGATATTATTTAGATAATATGTTATTGTAATCAAAAGAAAGAAAATATCTAATCCTAAGAGAGGAGAGGGGAGCCGTGTGGTATAGGTAGAAGTCGGGTATGTTTTTAAGCGATTTGCGGAGTTTAAGTTGACAGATCGATAAAGTTACAATAGTTTAATCAAATTAATTAAAAGATCTAATATGAGTGGAAAAAGGTGACATGGGGCGTGTGACTCATGCAAGAGTCGGGTTTCGGGTTTGTTTCAGGACTTAAGTTGACTCGGGAATAGTTAAATGACGTTCGGGGTTAAACCGTAAAACCTATTCTTTAATTCCAAATAAATTCAAAATAATTATATTAAATTATCATAAATTCAAATAAATCTTAATAAATTAAAATAAATTAAATTTATTATTTTTCAAATATAATTTCGGTCTTTCAAATTACGGGTTGTTACAATCACCCTTCCTTTTAAAAAGTTTCGTCCTCGAAACTTAGAAGAAGGAATGTGACATATATGTAGGTCTATTTCAAAACTTTTAAAAATATATTTGTAATAAAAATACTGGGTCTTATCAATGGGGCGGAAGGTTCTCGTCTGCAGTTAAGAACATCGACGTCCCAAGTCAAAGACTCAAAAGATACATTTCCGCATCAACAAATGAGAAAACTAGTTATCGAACGTCTCCAATAACGAGTCTCAACACTCATTGACGGTAAAACTACTTGAAATCATCAAACATTTCCAAAAGCTTTTAGTCTCAAAAATTCTATAGTAAAGGTAATAACTCTACTATCTATGCCTAAAATTTCTAACTAAAGCTTCTAATAATCTATCTATAAAAGATGATATTCGATAGAAGGAACGGAATATTCGAAAGAATAAATCGAATAGAAAGAGGGAAGAAAGAAGGAGATTTACCTCAAGCAAAGAGCTCGGGATATTTAGCTAACATTTTAGCTTCGGGTTCCCAAGTTTCTGATTCAACGTTTCCACAACGCCAAAGGATACGAACTAAGGGTACCACTTTGTTTCTGAGTGGCTTGTTAGCCCTTTCAAGTATACGAATCGGCCTTTCTTCCAAAGCCAAATTAGGTTCCAAGTTCAACATTTCTTCTTGAATAATATGACTCGGATCACTAATATACTTCTTCAATTGAGAAACATGGAACACATCATGAACTTTACTCAAGTTCGGAGGTAATTCCAAACGATAAGCAACGAGACCAACTCTCTTAAGCACACGAAACGGTCCAATATATTTAGGACTCAACTTTCCCTTCACTCCAAACCGTTTCACTCCTTTCATCGGTGACACTTTAAGGAATACTCGGTCATCACCATCAAATTCAAGTGGTCGACGACGGACATCGGCATAGGATTTTTGTCTATCTTGAGCGGCTTTCATTCGCTCACGAATGACTTGAACTTGATCAATCGTTTCAGTCACTATGTCGGGACTCAACATATGATCATCCTGGACTTGATCCCAACAAACAGGACTACGACACTTCCTACCGTATAAAGCCTCGTACGGTGCCATCTTGATAGAAGCATGGTAACTGTTGTTATAAGAAAATTCAACCAGAGGCAAACACTTCTCCCAAGAAGCGTGAAAGTCTAAGGCACAAGCCCGGAGAAGATCTTCCAAAGTTTGGATCGTCCTCTCGGTTTGACCATCAGTAGCGGCATGAAATGCTGTGCTCATCAACAATTTACTACCCATGGCTTCTTGTAAAGCCGTCCAGAATCGGGAACAGAATCTCGGATCACGATCTGAAACTATATCTTTTGGCACTCCATGGTAGCGTACTATCTCTTTCACATAGGCACCAGCTAAGACATCTATCCTCGAAGTTTCTTTGATTGGCACGAATCTGGCACACTTGGTTAGACGGTCTACAATAACCCAGATGGCATCCTTTCCACTAGAATTTTTAGGTAAAGCCATCACGAAGTCCATAGAAATAGACTCCCATTTCCAAAGAGGAATTTCCAAAGGTTGTAGCAAATCTCCGGGTCTTTGATGTTCGATCTTCACCTTCTGACAAGTAAGACATTTATTAACATACTCCTTTACTTCAATCTTCATCCTAGACCACCAAAATTGTGGTCTCAAATCTTTATACACTTTGTCACCGCGAGGATGAATAGAATAAGGAGAAAGGTGAGCTTCATCAAGTATTCTCTTTCTCAACTCGGCACTTCTCGGAACATGCATTCTACCATGATAATGAAGGTAACCATCATTATCCACCACACAATCCTTAGCTTGCCCAAGTATTATTTTTGCTCGTATGGCGATGAAAGTAGCATCCTCCGGTAAACAAGTACGAATCTCTCGATAGAAATCGGGTTCCGCAGTCAAAGCACCAAGATAATCGAATCCTTTCCCAACAAACTGTATCTTAAGCTTCTGAAATTCTGTTACCAGTTCCTCGGGTAAAGTACTAAGAGCATTCAATGAATGACTAGTCTTTCTACTCAATGCATCTGCCACAACATTTGCCTTTCCTTCATGGTAAATCAACTCGGCATCATAATCATTCACTAACTCTAACCATCTTCTCTGTCTCATATTCAACTCTTTCTGAGTAAAGATGCACCTCAAGCTTTTATGATCGGTATAGATTCGACAATGAACTCCAATAATATAGTGTCTCCAAGTTTTCAATGCATGTACCACAGCTGCTAACTCAAGATCATGAGTCGAGTAGTTCACTTCATGAACCCTGAGTTGTCGAGAAGCATATGCAATGACTTTTCTATTCTGCATTAAGACACATCCCAAACCATGCTTAGAAGCATCACAATAGACATCATAATCAGCTTCATCATCTGGTAAGGTCAACACCGGTGCGGTAGTCAATCTCTTCTTTAATTCCAAGAAGGCAATTTCACATTCATCGGTCCAGATATACTTTGCTTCCTTCTTTAGCAATTGAGTCATCGGTCTTGCTAACTTAGAGAAATCTTTCACAAACCGACGATAATAACCCCCTAAACCAAGGAAACTCCGAATCTCGGACACATTTTTCGGACTCTTCCATTCTACCACGGCCTCTATTTTAGCTGGATCGACCATAACACCGTCTTTTGAAATGACATGACCAAGGAAAGATACCTCGGGCAACCAGAATTCACATTTGGAGAACTTAGCATACCATTTTTGACGTCGAAGAACACCCAAAATAGTTCGGAGGTGATCAACATGTTCTTCCTCAGATTTAGAAAAGATCAAAATATCATCAATGAATACCACAACACATTTATCGAGGTACTCGCTGAAGGTACGATTCATCTGATCCATGAATATTGCTGGAGCGTTAGTCAAACCGAATGGCATCACATTGAATTCGAAATGACCATACCTCGAGCTAAAAGCAGTTAAGTCTTGGGAATATCTGCTTCACGAACGGGGATTTGATGATAACCCGATCTAAGATCAATCTTTGAAAAAGTTGAAGCACCACGTAACTGGTCAAAGAGATCATTAATACGTGGAAGAGGATATTTGTTTTTGATGGTGACACGGTTCAACTCACGATAATCAATGCACATTCGCATAGAACCGTCTTTCTTTTTTACAAAGAGCACGGGCGCACCCCAAGGAGAAGCACTAGGCCTAATGAAGCCTTTCTCAATCAAGTCATCAAGTTGGATTCTCAACTCTTTCAACTCGGAAAGAGCCATACGATAAGGAGCTTTAGAAATTGGTCCAGTTCCAGGAACTAGATCAATAGAAAATTCAACATCTCTTTCAGGAGGAATCCCGGGTAGTTCATCGGGAAATACATCTGGAAACTCTTGAACAATTGGCACATCTTCCAATGAAGGCAAAGACGAAGTGGTAGAAGTAGTTACAACACATAAGAAAGCTTTGTAACCCTTCTGGATTGTTTTTACCATCTTCATAGCCGAAATAAGTTTCACAGTGGTCTGTTTTCGAACCCCTTGATAGGATACACGGTTACCTAAAGGACTTTGGAGAATAATCTTCTGGTCACGGCATTCAAATCGAGCATGATAAGTAGATAACCAATCCATACCCAGAATGATATCAAACTCTTCAAGAGGAAACCAAAGAAGATTAGCCGGAAAAATAGATCCGTTTATCGATATAAGAATGTCCGAATGAAGATAAGAGCATGAAAACACATCTCCGGACGGCAAAGATATAGGAGTACTTTCTCCGATTGAAGCTTTGAGAGGTAATTTATCGGATAGTCTCATCGAAATAAAAGACAAAGAAGCTCCCGTATCAAATAAAATTAAACACGGTATTTTATAAATTGAAAACATACCAGTCACAATATCTGGTTGAGCATCGGCCTCAGCGCGGCTCATAATGAAAATTCGACCCTTCGGTCTCCCAGAAATAGCTGGTGTAGAAGCTGTCTTCTTCTTATCAGGACATTCATTAAACTTGTGTCCCGGTTTCTGACAATTAAAGCACACAAGTGGCTTGTTGAAACAGCCAATACCGGGATGCATAGGCATCTTGCACCTAAAACAGATACGACCCTTAAGATCGTTGTTGTTGCTCGGGACGAATGGACGGTTACTTCGAGTTGCTTGTCCACTCTGAAAGTTCCTCCTCTTGTTTGGGAAAGAGGGAGAAAAGGAAGGTCGAGAAGTAGGATATAACGGTCTCTTGCCATAAGAATTAGGAGCAACATACGAGGAACGAGCCTCGTCGGCAATCTCCCAAATAGAACTCTCTGCCCATATGGCATCATTGTAGATAGAGACAAAAGAAGTAGAACCCCTACTGATCTTGCCCTTCACCTGAGGAGAAAGCTTTCCTAGGTAAAAGAATGCCTTGTCTTCCTCCACTTTAATAAGCCGAGTGGCATAATGAGCCAACTCATTGAACTTGGTTGTGAACTCCTGAACCGTGTTTGAAGTCCATGAATTCCTTCAGTTTCTGCTGCCTCAACTCATCGGGGTAGAACCTCGCCTCCAATAGCTCACGGAAACGAGTCCAACCAAAATCAGGTTCCAACTTAGAAGTAGGACCCGTAAGTGACCACCACTGATCAGCTTCCTTCACTAAGAAGTGGGAAGCAAGACGGACTTTATCCGCATCAAGAACATCATAAAGAGAAAAGTTCTTCTCCATTTCACGTATCCACCCCGAAAGCTGAATGGGATCTACTTCACCACCATAGGTTTTGGCTTGGCTCCTAGATAGTTGTGAAGCAACCCATGTACAACTCCCGTGTCTCTCACGGTCGTGAGGAGGATTAGGAATAGGATTTGGCTGTTGATTTTGTTGATTTTGCTGATTTGAATAATAACAGTAAGAGCTGCTAGGATCGTGTTGTCAATTCTCGGAGGCATCTTGCAAAAGAAAACACAGATTAGTACTTATCATTTAGCAAGCACAAAGAGACTACAACATAAATCCTAATCTACCCATCCTACCATTCTATCTCACAAGTTTATTATTTTATTAAGGTCAAGTTATTTATACAAGGGTACACAAACGTGCGTCGGGAGCGAAAATGCTCTGATACCAACTGTGACACCCTCAAATTTGCGGAAAGATAAACAAGTACTTTAAATAAATAAAAGATGAGAATACGTTTTTAATAGGTTCACTTTAGTGAAAATCGGTAAATTTTTAAAACCGGAACCTACTATTAAATATATTCATCATAACAAAGGTGTCTTAAATAAAAAGGTTCATAACAAAAAAAAGAAATAATATTATACATAAGAAATATCCAAAACAGGAGACATATCTCCCGTATAAATACGGAAATAAAAGAGTGTATAATAATATACAATCCTAAGAACCGAATATAGGTCCAAGGTAAATACTTCGCTCGCTAGCTCGTCAATGTACCCAAGTATGCATCACAAACCTGCCAACCGCATTAAATATAAACACGGAAGCCACAGTCAGTGGGGAGTAACTCCGAGTTCTCCCAGCCACGAAATGTCGAGTTTAATAAAACATGAATAACATAAAAGCAATGTATATGGAAAATACAAAACTTAAACATATATGATATGCTTTTCATGTTATGAAACAATAACTAACATATAACCTAGCATATGAAAGCTATCATGTGAATCCGATAACAACCTATAACACGAGGTAGGGAAGCTGGTATGCTAGCTCAGAGGTTACCTTTAAAACATGGCCATGATACACTCAACCATAATCATACAAACCAACATGTGAATCAGTTAACAACCGGTAATCCAAACTCTATCAACCTTAGCCGGCTTGCATCTCACCTTCTAAAACTCATAGAATCATACAAACATTAAAGACCAATACGTCTAGAAACAGGCATAAGTTCTTAGTACAGTCAATAGTCGACTTCTGTAACTCGAGGCTATACCACAAGGTAGGAAAACATCCTAGTCCTAGACTGATCAGACCTAGCGACAACAGCTATTCCATTCTCCGTCCCATGACCAAAAGTACACGAGAATCTCTACTAGGCGACCCCCTAAGCAGAGTTGGCTAGTACTTAAGCTGGCTCCATTCCCAAAGTGGAAGCAATTAGGCAGCCATGCTCCAGCTTGGAGATAAACCCCCCAGGCCGGAACACAAAAGCTATCAAGCAGTGAACTATATACTCGTTAAAGATAGTAAGGCCTATCCATGTCATGGTCCAAGATACTCATTTAGAATAAGAATGGTCAAGACGCCATATACTCATAATTCTCTATGGGTACTTAGTCAACACGACATATATCATACAATTAAACAGTCACGGGAAAAACTTCCTATGATGTGACTAATTGCATATAAATCATATTCAAATATCATATCGCCTCATATCTACTAAGGCTCATTCATTCATCAAATAAAACCTTACTTGAAGACAAATCCCCGACCCGAGTCCCGCGACGGGTCATCAGTCAAAACAGGGCTGACTAGATCTTAGTTTGACCAAACCCGTTTGGTCAAACCGGCTAGAAACAGAGTCTTAGCCATCGAGGCTTGAACATAAGAATATAACATTCATTTCATGTTATTTCATTCTATTTCTAACATGTGAATTATTAAAATCATACGAAAACCCGCTTGACTTACATGATATCAAATTAAACTAAAATCTCGTATTATAATTTCTAACATGTGCGAAATAATAATATAATGAAAAGCTTTTAATTAAATAATTTACTTATTAAAATTTCCCACTTGCTAAATATTACAAAACACGATAAAATAACAATAAACTCAAAAACCGTCACAAGTCCAAAGAGGGACCCACGGCCTGTTTTGGGCCGAGAAAGAACCGGGCCTGGACTGGGCCCACGGGCCTGGACTGGGACCACGGGCCTGGACTGGGCCCACGGGCCTGGACTGGGCCCACGGGCCTGGTTTGGGCCTGTTTTGGGTCGACATTTCTATAATCGTTTCTTAATATTTCCCGCATGCTTTAACAAATTTAAAACCCGTCAAAACAACAACAAAAGAATCAAGTATCGACACAACCCAAGAGCCAACCCACGGACCAACCCAGTCCGGACCTGGACCGGGCCTGAACCGGCCTGGTTTGGGTCGGTTTCCGGCCACCATGCACGGCCACCATACACGGCCAACATCAACCACCACTCTAAATTATTTCTAACATGTTTTAATTAACAACATCCATTTTAACAACCAATTCAACCATCATTCATACTAAAATTATAATTATGAACTAATCATCCAAATTTGTCAAGAACACTAAACATGTTAAAAATTCATACAACATAAAAATCATAACCTCTTATCATGTTACTACTTAAAACCGTAAATAACAATAACATGAACAAAAACAAAAGTATGTAACATTAATTCGTCGAGTAACTCGGAATCGTTACCTTAGCTAGCACAAAAATCAATTAGCACCAAAATAAGAACTAAGAAACCCGTCTACTAATCTTCTTCTAATATATACGAGTCACCAAACTCGTCTTCAAAATCTTCTCCTATAAGAAATGACAAGAATAATATTATTAGAATTAAAACTTGAGTTCCATAATTAAAGTGTTGAAAACGATTTTGTCGGAATTGAAAATAAAACGTAGGTGGAGATGAAGAGCGAAGAGGAGACTCTAGAAATATAAATTAGGACGGATTTGAACAAGTAACGAAGGTTTTGTGACGATTTTGCTCAAGAACGATGAAGAACGCTCAAGAACACGAAGAACGATTATGATTATATTAAAGAAAGTATTAATTAGATATTAAGTTGATTTAGTGTAAAATGAAAAGATAGTTAGTGAGTAATGGGTGGGTGTGCCGTGTAATTATAGAGGAATTAATGAGTCGGGTTTTGAAATTGTTGTTACAGGATTGACTCGGGTTTTATAATTATATTAAGGTAATTAATTAGATATCATTAGATTTAATGATAGTTTAATCAAATATCTAGATATTAATTAGATATTATGTTATTGTAATCAAAAGAAAGAAAATATCTAGTCCTAAGAGAGGAGAGGGAGCCGTGTGGTAGGAGAAGAAACCGGGTCTGTTTTTAAACGATTTGCGTAATTTAAGTTGACGGATCGATAAAGTTACAAATATCTTAGATATTCGTATTAGTTTAATTAAAAGAATTAAAAGATCTAAAGTGAGTGGAAAAAGGTGACATGGGGCGTGTGACTCATGCCAAAGTCGGGTTTCGGGTTTGTTTCGGGATTTAAGTTGACTCGGGAATAGTTAAATGACGTTCGGGGTTAAACCGTAAAACCTTCTCTTTAATTCCGAATAAATTCAGAATAATTATATTTAATTATCATAAATTCAAACAAATCTTAATAAATTAAAATAAATTAAATTTATTATTTTTCAAATATAATTTCGGTCTTTCAAATTACGGGTTGTTACAATTAGAATTTGTAATTATATATGAGTTCATTTGAATTCTTTGAATTGGGAATTTGCCTGAATTGCATTAGTATGGTCAATGCAAAATCATGGATTTGGAGCTAGCTTTTGGGAATGATTATTTGGACTACTCGGAAGTGTGAGGGATAAGTTATTGCTTCTCTAGTTAAGTGATAAGTTGTGCAAGTTATATGGATTGGAGATTCGAGTAGTAAAAAGAAATAAGTGTACCCTCGGTTGGTTAGCTCGTAATTCGGAAGGCTTAGGAAATTGAGCTTTGAGGCCATTAATGTGTTGGAGAAGCATGGTGATTAGACTAGTGAATTATTAATGGAATAGATAAATAATGATTTGAGGAATAGGATCAAGATGCAAGTGTTAAATTTGTTCTTCGAATCAATGGACTTAGATGAATTAAAATTAGAATGTGGGATAAATTTATTATTTGGAATTTCCGCGTATTAGTTGTCAAGGATAATGGTATAATGGAAGTTATCTTGTAGTATATTAAAGTAATTTGAGGATTTCAGTGCTATACTCGTTTGGAGAATCATTTGAGGAGCCAAAGGCTTGTTACTAAAATATTTGTCTAATGACCTTGGCTTTAAGGAATTCTTAAGTGGTCATGAGCAAAATGTTTTAAAGGTTGATTAGCGCTCTTATTTAAAATGCGATGGAATGGGGATTTGTATCAATTTTATGAGGACATATGTAACAACCCGAAATATACCCTATTTTTCTAGGGAAAATATTAACGGACACTTTTCAGCAAACTTAAGTTTTAATTTAGAATTTATTGTTTCGAGTCGAATTTGGAATTTTCGAGTTCGTATTTGGAATTTCTGAGAGATTTCATGAAAATCCCGTTTTTAGTCATCTTTGACTTTTCTTGACTTTTAAGTCGTCTTTGACTTTTTCTTGACTTTTTAAGGTCGTCATTGACTTTTCTTGACTTTTAAGTCGTCATAAACTTTTCTTGACTTTTAAGTCATTTTTGACTTTTCTCGACTTTTAAGTCGACTTTGACTTTCGTTGACTTTTCCCGACTCGCCTGGTAAGTTTGAAGACCGAAATTTTATTTAAAAAAATAAATTTTATGATTTATTTTTATTTAGATTTATTAGAATTTATGATAATTTAATAAAATTATTTTGAATTTATTCGGAATTTATAATAAGGTTTTACGGTTTTAACCCGAACGTCATTTAACTATTCCCGAGTCATTTTAAATCCCGAAACAAACCCGAAACCCGACTTGGGCATGAGTCACACTCCCCATGTCATCTTTTTCCACTCATATGAGATCTTTTAATTAAAATGATTAAACTAATAATAATATCTAAGATATTTACAACTTTATCGATCCGTCAGTTTAAATTACGCAAATCGATAAATCAGACCCGATTTCTTTGATGAACCACACGGCTCTTCTTCCTCTCTTAAAGCTTGATATTTTCCTTTCTTTTGATTACAATAACATAATATCTTGATATTTGATTTAATTAACTTAATATCTAATTAATTACCGTAATATAATTATTAAACCCGAGTCAATTCCGTAACAACAATTTCAAAACCCGACTCCATATTTCTTCTATATGTACACGGCTCACACCCACCCACTTTACTCACTAACAACCTTTCCATTTTACAATAAATCAACTTAAGATCAAATTGATACTTTCTTTAATCGTTCTTCATCGTTCTTCGTCGTTCTTCATCGTTCTTCGTCGTTCTTGAGCAAAATCGTCATAAAACCTTCATTTCTTATTCAAATCCGTCCTAACTTATATTTCTAGAATCTCCTCTTCGCTCTCCATCTTCAAGTACGTTTTATTTCCAATTCCGGCAAAATCGTTTTCAACACTTTAATTATGGAAAATCAAGTTTTAATTCTAATAAAGTTATTCTTGTCATTTCTTATAGGGGAAGATTTTGAAGACGAGTTTGGTGACTCGTATATTTTAGGAGAAGACTAGAAGACAGGTTTCTTATTTCTTAGTTCTTATATTTTGGTGCTACTTGATTTTGTGCTAGCTAAGGTAACGATTCCGAGTTACTCGACGAATTAATGTTACATACTTTAGTTGTTGTTTATGATTTACGGTTTTTAAGTAGTAACATGATAGGTGGTTATGATTATTATGTTGTATGAATGTATGACATGTTTTAGTGTTCTTGATAAATTTGGATGATGTTCATAATCATGATTTTTGTATGGATGGTTGTTAAAATGGTTGTTTGTTAATTAATACATGTTGGCAATATTTTGGTGTTGGTTGTTGGTAGAACCGTGTATGGGGCTGTTTAGGGGGGGCTGGAAACCTGACCCAAACCAGGCGGTTCAGCCCAGTTCAGGCCGGTCCAGGCCGGTTCAGACCCGGTCTGGATTGGTCCGTGTATGGGTCAATTGCTTTTGTGTCGATGTTTGATTGTTTTGTTGTTGTTTTGACGGGTTTTAAATATGTTAAGCATGCGGGAAATATTAAGAAACGGTTTTTTAGAAATGATGACCAAAACCGGTCCAAAATGAACCGTGGGTCCCCTTGGACTTGTGACGGTTTTGAGTATTGTTATTTTATCGTGTTTTGTAATATTTAGCAAGTGGGAAATTTTAATAAGTAAATTATTTAATTAAAAGGCTTTTCATTATATTATTATTTCTCACATGTTAGAAATTATAATACGAGATTTTAGTTTAATTTGATATCATGTAAGTCAAGCGGGTTTTCGTATGAATTAATAATTCACATGTTAGAAATTGAATGAAATAGCATGAAATGAATGTGATATTCTTATGTTCAAGCCTCGATGGCTAAGACTCTGTTTCTAGCCGGTTTGACCAAACGGGTTTGGTCAAACTACGATCTAGTCAGCCCCGTTTTGACTGATGACCCGTCGCGGGACTCGGGTCGGGGATTTGTCTTCAGGTAAGGTTTTATTTAATGAATGAATGAATGAGCCTTAATAGATATGAGGCGATATGATATTTGAATATGATTTATTCAATTAGTCACATGATAGGAAGTTTTTCCCGTGACTGTTTGATTGTATGATATGTGTCGTGTTGACTAAGTACCCATAGAGAATTATGAGTATATGGCGTCTTGACCATTCTAATTCTAAATGAGTATCTTGGACCATGACATTGATAGGCCTTACTATCTTTAACGAGTATATGTTCACTGCTTGATAGCTTTTGTGTTCCGGCTTGGTGGATCTCCAAGTCGGGGCATGGCTGCCTTATTGCTTCCACTTTGGGAATGGAGCCAGCTTTAGTACTAGCCAACCCTTTGGTGGATCTCCTTAGGGGTACTCATGTGATTGTATCATGGGTCTTGGATGCGATGGATCTTCGCATTTCTCTAGGTCTGCGCAGTCTAGGTTTAGGGTAGGGTGGTATCTTGGCCATGTTATTAGGGTAACCTCTGAGCTAAGATATGTGCTTTGGATCTGGGCCATGTTATTAGGGTAACCGCTGAGCCTAGATGTGTGCTTTGTATTTGGGCCATGTTATTAGGGTAACCGCTGAGCCTAAATATATAAGTATATCCTACCTCGTGGTATAGACTCGAGGTACAGAAGTCTTCTATTGACTGTGCTAAGAACTTGTGCCTGTTTCTAGACGTATTGTTCTTTTCATCGGTTTGGATATTTCTATGAATCTAGAAGGGTGAGATGCAAGGCGGCTAAGGTTGATAGAGTTTGGATTACCGGTTGTTAACTGATTCACATGATAGTTTGCATGGTAGCTTAGCCTTCAACATGCTAGGTTATATGTAGTTATTTGTTTCATAACATGAAAAGCATATCATATATGTTAAGGTTTTGTATTTTCCATATACATTGCTTTTATGTTATTCATGTTTATTAAACTCGACATTTCGTGGCTGGGAGAACTCGGAGTTACTCCCCACTGACTGTGGCTTCCGTGTTTATATTTAATGCGGTTGGCAGGTTCGTGATGCATACTTGGGTACATTGACGAGCTAGCGAGCGAAGTATTTACCTTGGACCTATATTCGGTTCTTAGGATTGTATATTATTATACACTCTTTTATTTCCGTATTTATACGGGAGATATGTCTCCCGTTTTGGATATTTCTTTTGTATAATATTATTTCCTTTTTGTTGAACCTTTCTATTTAAGACACCTTCGTTATGTATTCTCATATTTGATTTAGTTAAATTATTTTTTTTTCTTTCCGCAAATTTGAGGGTGTCACATAACTCCACCTGGAACACCACAATTGAATGGTGTGTCTGAACGGAGAAATCGAACATTACTTGATATGGTTCGATCCATGATGAGTCACACGGTTATACCTGACTCATTGTGGGGTTATGCTCTTTTGTCAGCTGCTTTAATACTTAACCGAAGTTCGTCTAAAGCTTTAGACAAGACTCCATATGAATTATGGAAGGGAACGGTCCCTAACTTGTCCTTTATTCGGGTATGGGGCTGCGAGGCTTATGTCAAATGGAGACCTGACGATAAGCTCGGCCCACGATTGGTCAAGACATACTTTATTGGTTATCCAAAAGGAATGTTTGGTCATTACTTCTATTCGCCTACCGAACATCGAGTTTTTCTTGCGGCTAGTGCGAAGTTCTTAGAGAAAGAGTTTCTCGAGAACAAGTCAAGTAATAGAACCTTCGATCTGTCGGAGATTCAAGAACCAACAACCGAGCAACCAATGGAGGAAGAGGTTCCTTCAACTTCTGCTACGGTTAACATCCCTATGGAACCTAGGAGGTCGGGTAGAGTCTCCATTCCTCCAGACAGATACATTGGTATGGTCGAGGAGAATGAGAGAGATAATGTTTTACTCCTAGAGAGTAACGAACCCGCTACCTATAAAGGTGCCATGACCTGTTCCGACTCTAAGCTATGGCTTGAAGCCATGCAATCCGAGATGGACTCTATGTATGAGAATGACGTATGGGATCTGGTTGATTTGCCTGATAAGGTTCGGCCTCTTCAGTGCAAATGGCTTTACAAGATAAAGCATTCCGTAGGGGGACAACCAGACACCTATAAGGCACGACTAGTGGTAAAAGGTTTCACTCAAGTGCACGGATTGCATTATGATGAAATTTTTGCACCCGTAGTCATGCTGCGTTCCATTCGGATAATCTTAGCGATTGCCGCTTTTCATGACTATGAAATTTGGCAGATGGACATGAAAACTGTCTTCTTAAACGGTTATTTGGAGGAGGAGTTGTACATGGTACAACCCGAAGGTTTCATTGATCCTAAAAATCCTAAGAAGGTATGCAAGCTTAAGCGTTCAATCTATGGACTTAAGCAGGCTTCTCGGAGTTGGAATCATCGTTTCGACCACGTGATAAAAGAGAATGGATTTACTCAATCGGTCGAGGAACCATGCTTATATATCAAGTCGAGTGGGAGCAAGATTGTCTTACTAATATTGTATGTTGACGACATACTCTTGATTGGGAATGACATACCTCTCTTAACTTCGGTAAAAGTTTGGTTAAAGAACCACTTCCAGATGAAAGATCTGGGCGAGGAAACAAAGAATTTTGGGGATCCGTATCTACAGAGATAGATCACGACGGATGTTATCCCTCAGTCAGGAGTCTTATATAGATAAGATTCTTGAGAGGTTCAGCATGACCAACTCCAAGAAGGGGAACCTTCCAATGATTTCTGGGATGCAGTTGAGTAAAGCTCAGGCACCAAAGACATCGGAAGAGGTCGAGCGCATGCGTCGGGTTCCTTATGCATCAGCTATAGGATCGATCATGTATGCCATGATATGCGCACGTCTAGACGTGGCATATGCATTGAGTATGACGAGTCGGTACCAAGGCAATCCAGGTGAAACACACTGGATGGCTGTTAAGAATATCCTTAAGTACCTACGGAGGACTAAGGATTGGGTATTGACTTATGGAGGTGACACTGAGCTATGCGCAATCGGTTACGCAGATGCTAGCTTCCAAACGGATCGAGATGACTCGAAATCTCAGTCTGGATTCGTTTTTACTCTTAATGGCGCTGCGGTCAGCTGGAAAAACTCCAAACAAAGTGTTATAGCAGATTCTACAACTGAGTCCGAGTACTATGCTGCTTCCGAGGCTGCGAAGGAAGCTATATGGATGTGTCAGTTCTTACAGGGACTAACTGTAGTTCCTAGTTCGGATGACCCGATCACCATCTATTGTGATAATAGTGGTGCCATCTTCCAGGCTAAGTGCACTGAAACTTTTCAGAAAGACAACTAAACAATGACAATTGAACTATGGTTAAGACACTTTGCAAATACTCTGTTTCTGTGTGGACTGGTTGTTAAAGAACAAAGATAGGACCTTAACCAAAGCACAAAGCCAATGATTGAGGGTTGAACTTTGATCCCAGCACACAGCTAAGGACCCTAGCTCACTTCCAAGCACAAAGCAAAGGAAGTTGTCTCAAGCACACAGCCAAGAGATGTTAACAGAAACAAGGTTTCAGTTTTATGTTTTACTTCAAATCTGTCTTTCATTCATTAGGAAAAGGCCTTATATAGGCAAGGATATTACATCCTACTCGTTCAATACATCCTAGGGCCACAATTGGCTTGCAAAAGAAACAGAAATAACAGCTACATTGTTCAGCATAAGGCAATAAAGTAGAAAAGTAGTTCTAATGGGACAATCTGCCTTAATGGGATTGTTTAGGTTGAAACTGGTGGAGGAGTGGACTTCTAAGCTTGATTCTTGAGCTCAACTGAAGTGGGATGGATGCCAAAGGTCCTGCTAAAAGGCCCTCGAGCTTGTTTGATCATAACAGGAAAGTTTGATAGTGACATGTTAACTACTGCAAAAATACTGAAATCTGGACAGTCTGGAGTTGTCCCTAGGCTAACTTTTTGTGTGTTTGTTTCCTGGAAGAAAAGTCCTGGGAAAGGTTATAGAGGACCTTCCCAAGACATAAGTTTGATGGTTGGTTAAGCTTGTTTGATTGTGTGAGACCCCCATGGACCCTGTTTAGGAAGACTGTGAATGGCTGTTTTAGGCTGAGTGTTGTTTTTATTGTGTTGGGTTTGTTTGGCTGTTGTCTGTGTGTTGTTGTGGCTTAGTCTTGGAAAGTGGATGGCTAGGCTTTGCTCTGGGTGGTGTGGTGTTGTCTTAGCTGGCCTGAAGTGGTGGTTACTTGGACTGAATAGGACATTGTCATAACTGGTCATGGTGTTGTCTGAATGGATGTTGTTGCCTTGAATGATATTGATGTCTTGATGTTGTTGATGTTGAATCTTGTCTTGAGCTTGTGTCTTGTCTTGAGCATATACTCCCGTTGCAACCTCCCTTTCTTGAAAAGGATTTGCCCTCAAATCTTCATCACCTTCATCATCTGATTCACCATGGTAGGGGCTCAGGTCTCCAACATTGAAAGTACCATGTACACCATAGCTTCCTGGTAGATCCACTTTGTAAGCATTTGTGCCTATCTTCTCCAATATCTCAAATGGTCCATCAGCTCTTGGCATGAGCTTGTTTCTCCTCTTGTCTGGAAATCTCTCTTTTCTTAAATGCAACCATACAAGATCCCCTGCCTTGAACTCCCTTGCTTTCTTAGGCCCTTTGGACCTAGCCTTGTACAACTCATTGGACCTTTCAATCTGCTTCTTGACTTGCTCATGAATCTGTATCATTTGCTCAACTCTTTTCTTTGCATCATAGTTTACTTTGCTTCCTTTGACTGGTGCTAGGTCTGTAGGCATGAGAGGATTAGTTCCATAAACTGTTTCAAAAGGACTTTTACCTGTGCTGCTTGAGGGAGCTCTGTTGAAGGCAAACTCAGCTTGTGCTAGCCTGAGGTCCCAATCTTTCAATGACTTAGAAACAATGCTTCTTAAGATCTTTCCTAGTGTCCTGTTAGTGACTTCTGTCTGCCCATCAGTTTGGGGATGGTGAGAAGTACTAAACAATAACCTGGTCTTCAATAGCTTCCACAAGGTTCTCCAGAAGTGACTCATGAACTTTGTGTCTCTATCTGAGACAATGCTTCTAGGGACCCCATGTAACTTGACAACCTCCCTAAAGTATAGTTCAGCTACCCCCAAAGCATCCTCAGTCTTCTTACAAGCAATGAAATGTGCCATCTTGCTGAACCTATCTACAACCACCATGATTGAATCCTTTCCCCTTTGAGTTCTAGGTAAGGCTACAATGAAGTCCATACTGAGGTCTTCCCATGGCTTGTTTGGTACTGGCAGTGGTGTGTAAGGGCCTGCTTGAAAATGTGCCTTGGCTAGTTGACAAGACCTGCATCTCTTGAGGGCATCTTGCACATCACTGAGCATCTTAGGCCAATAGAACTGATCTTGCAATATGTCATAGGTCTTCTGCACCCCAAAGTGACCAGCAAGGCCATTGGAGTGAACCTCTTTGACCAGTAGTCCCCTATAAGGTCCTTTAGGCACACACAGTTTGTTTCCATAGAACAAGTAGCCTTCCTGAGCTGTGTACTTGCTCCCTTTCTTGACTTGTCCTTCTTGATATACCTCCCATTCATGCTTGAAGTCTGGGTCTTCTTGATAGAGCTCTTTCATAAATTCAAACCCCAACACCCTTTGCTCCATGAAGGTCAACATCACAGATCTTCTAGACAAAGCATCAACTACAACATTGTTCTTACCCTCTATGTACTTGCTGGAGAATGAGAAGGATTGCAAGAACTCTACCCATTTAGCATGTCTGGGGTTGAGCTTATGTTGTCCATTGATGTATTTGAGAGCCTCATGATCAGAATGAAGCACAAATGGCTTAGGCTTCAAGTAGTGTCCCCAATGGTTTAATGCTCTCACAATGGCATAGAACTCCTTGTCATATGTGGAATAATTAAGCTTGGCTCCATTTAGTTTTTCACTGAAGTATGCAACAGGTTTCTTCTCTTGAGTAAGCAGAGCTCCTATGCCAAGGCCACTGGCATCACACTCTACCTCAAAGAGTTTGTTAAAATCTGGTAGAACCAATATTGGAGATTTACACAATAGCTCTTTGATTAGATTGAAGGATCTTTCAGCCTTCTCATTCCACTTGAACTCTCCCTTCTTCATGCACTCAGTAATAGGGGCCATGATTGAACTAAACCCTTGTATGAACCTCCTATAGAAAGATGCTAACCCATGGAAACTTCTAACATCAGTGACAGTTTGAGGAATGGGCCATTCCTTGATTGCTTGCACCTTCTCAGGATCAACTGCTACTCCTTTCTTAGAGATGATGAACCCAAGGAAGTAGACCTCAGGCTGCATGAAGGTGCACTTTTCTGGCTTGCCATACAACGTGTTCTCTCTTAGGACCTCAAACAACAACTTCAGATGTTGCAAATGTTCTCCCTTAGTTGAACTGTAAATAAGAATGTCATCAAAGTAAACCACTACACATTTGCCTAAGTAAGGCCTTAGGACTTCTGTCATCAACCTCATGAAGGTACTAGGGGCATTAGACAACCCAAAAGGCATCACCAACCATTCATAGAGCCCATGTTTAGTCTTGAAAGCTGTCTTCCATTCATCCCCTGCTCTTATCCTCACTTGGTGGTAGCCTTGCCTCAGATCAATCTTGGTGAATACTTGAGCCCCACTTAACTCATCCAGAATATCATTAAGTCTAGGTATAGGGAACCTATACTTGATGGTAATGTTGTTGATGGCCCTACTGTCAATGCACATACGCCAAGTCCCATCCTTCTTTGGCACAAGCAAGGCTGGTACAACACAAGGGCTGAGGGATTCCCTAACATAGCCCTTGTTGAGCAACTCACCTACTTGAAGTTGGAGCTCTTGTGTAGCCTTAGGATCACTCCTGTAAGCTGGCTTGTTGGGTAAGATAGCTCCAGGCACTAGGTCAATGTGGTGTTCTATTCCCCTAAGTGGTGGCAGTCCACTAGGGAGCTCAGTAGGGAAGACATCACCATAGCCTTCTAGGATAGACTTGACCTCTTCAGGGATATCAATGATGCTCATCCCAGTTTCTTTGGCAAGTAAGATGTACACAGGTTGTAACTCACTTAGCTCTTGTGCTATTTCTGACTCACTTATCAACATGACTTCCTTGGAAGCCTCACTCATGGGGTTTGGGTTGATCTTTAAAGCAGGTGGTAAAGGTGCCAGGGTAATTTTCTTCTTCCCATACTTAAAGGTGTAGGTGTTGTCCCTCCCATGATGAATGGCATCCCTATCAAACTCCCATGGCCTACCAAGTAAGAGGTGACATGCATCCATAGGCAGAACATCACAAAGGCTTTCATCCACATACCCTTTACCAATTGAGAAAGGTACAACACATTGTTTATCCACCTTGATCTCAGCCCCTTTGTTTAACCATCTGAGCTTGTAAGGTAGGGGGTGGTCCTTGGTGGGTAGAGCTAGCTTGTCTATCAGTGTTTTGGAGGCCACATTAGTGCAGCTTCCACCATCAATAATAAGGTTACATACTCTACCCTTGATGGTACATCTGGTCCTAAAGATCTGGTGTCTTTGATCCTCTTCTAAAGGTTGGGGTTGAGTATGCATTACCCTCCATGTTACCAAACTTAACCCTGCATCAAGCTCTATCAACTCCTCACTAGCCTCTACCTCAGGCTCTTCCATCTCTTCATCACAGACCAACACTTCATCATCTCCCCGATGGATTACTTCTAGGGTACTCAGAGCCCTTTTAGATGGACATTCTCTAGCAAAATGTCCATACCCTTGACATTGAAAGCACTTTTTGAGAGGAGTAGTCTTCCTTTGGCCTGCCTCAATAACCTTGCTTTTATCAGGGTTGAAAAGGGTCTTAATAGGAACCACAGGTTCTCCTATCTTGACTCCTACAAAGGGTTTGAAGGTGGGGGTTCTAGCAGGTGTTTTAGAAGCACTGGCCTTTCCTTTTCCCAATTTTTCTACCCTCAAAGACAAGTTGACAGCTTCCTCAAAGGAGTATATATTTTGTAGCCTAACATTGCTAGCTATCCTTTCATCCAACCCTTCTAAGAACCTTGCTATCTTTTGTTCAGATTTCTCAACAACCTCATATTGTAATGTGAGTTGTTCAAACTCCCTTAGGTAAGATTCTACAGGTCTTTGATCCTGTTTAAGGTGAGTGAGCTTAATGAACATATCCTGAGTATAGTCCCTAGAGACAAACTTAGCCCTCATTTTCTTTTTCAGTTTGAGCCATGACTTAACAGGTTCCTTACCTTCTCTAACCCTCAAGGTTTTCATGTCTTCATACCACAGTGAGGCATAACCGTTTAGTTTCATTATAGCAACCTTAAAAGCCTTTCTATCAGTATATCCTTTAAACTCAAAGACTCTTTCTACAGACCTTAGCCAATCTAGGAAATCATCAGGGTTCAAGCTACCTAGAAAGTCAGGAATCTCTACCTTTATGTCTTTGTCTTGGTGTCTGAGAAGACTGTGATCTGAGCCATCTGAATCTGACATTTCAAACTGATCTACAGGTTGTCTCCTCCTTCCTCCACCTTGTGGGAAAGGTGCTCCTCTTCCTCGACCTCTGCCTCCCCTTGTATCATTGTTCTGTTGGCCCTCAAGGAGTTCATTGACAGATCTAGAGACCTCCATTACAGTTCTGACAAGACCTTGAACTGTGTTTTCAAGACCTGTGATTCTCTCTTCACTCATGGTTGGATTTTGTATTTTTAATGTAGTTAGGTAGATGAACTCACAAACCAAAGCTCTGATAACCAATTTGCACTGAAACTATTCAGAAAGACAACTAAACAATGACAATTGAACTATGGTTAAGACACTTTGCAAATACTCTGTTTCTGTGTGGACTGGTTGTTAAAGAACAAAGATAGGACCTTAACCAAAGCACAAAGCCAATGATTGAGGGTTGAACTTTGATCCCAGCACACAGCTAAGGACCCTAGCTCACTTCCAAGCACAAAGCAAAGGAAGTTGTCTCAAGCACACAGCCAAGAGATGTTAACAGAAACAAGGTTTCAGTTTTATGTTTTACTTCAAATCTGTCTTTCATTCATTAGGAAAAGGCCTTATATAGGCAAGGAGATTACATCCTACTCGTTCAATACATCCTAGGGCCACAATTGGCTTGCAAAAGAAACAGAAATAACAGCTACATTGTTCAGCATAAAGCAATAAAGTAGAAAAGTAGTTCTAATGGGACAATCTGCCTTAATGGGATTGTTTAGGTTGAAACTGGTGGAGGAGTGGACTTCTAAGCTTGATTCTTGAGCTCAACTGAAGTGGGATGGATGCCAAAGGTCCTGCTAAAAGGCCCTCGAGCTTGTTTGATCATTTCAGGAAAGTTTGATAGTGACATGTTAACTACTGCAAAAAGACTGAAATCTGGACAGTCTGGAGTTGTCCCTAGGCTAACTTTTTCTGTGTTTGTTTCCTGGAAGAAAAGTCCTGGGAAACGTTGTAGAGGACCTTCCCAAGACATAAGTTTGATGGTTGGTTAGGCTTGTTTGATTGTGTGAGACCCCCATGGACCCTGTTTAGGAAGACTGTGAATGGCTGTTTTAGGCTGAGTGTTGTTTTTGTTGTGTTGGGTTTGTTGGCTGTTGTTTGTGTGTTGTTGTGGCTTAGTCTTGGAAAGTGGATGGCTAGGCTTTGCTCTGGGTGGTGTGGTGTTGTCTTAGCTGGCCTGAAGTGGTGGTTACTTGGACTGAATAGGACATTGTCATAACTGGTCATGGTGTTGTCTGAATGGATGTTGTTGCCTTGAATGATATTGATGTCTTGATGTTGTTGATGTTGAATCTTGTCTTGAGCTTGTGTCTTGTCTTGGGCATATACTCCCGTTGCACTAAGGAGCCTAAGTCCAGCAACAAGTCTAGGCATGTACAACGGAAGGCTGACATGATCCGAGATTAAGTGGAGCAAAGGGAGATAGTGATAGACAAGATTGCTACGGATGATAACGTCGCAAATCCTCTCACTAAACCATTGAGATATGATAAGCATGAAGGGCACATTATTTCCATGGGAATCAAATGTGTTCCTGAGTTGTATTAGTTTTTTTATATGGATTAGACACCTGTATCTTTTTCATAAAACTATCTATGAAATCATCGTATTGTTTTATATTTTGTTTTTCATGTGGGTTTTACTGACAACATTGAACACCACAAAGTGAACTGAATTAAATTATATTAGTTTTGGTCCGTAATCGCCTACATGAGCTGATAACTCTGGCAATTATTCTGTGAAGTCGATTGATGGTGGGTTCAACGAGCCATAAGTCAAACAGTTGACTGATCGATCACATATGCGAGTTATAATGATACCTCGCAGGACAATTTTGTGACAACATTATGGAGTCCCAAATGTTTCAGAACATTAGGTGCCAGGTCGTGCATAGGACGTCGATAGTGTTCCTAGAGTCGATTCTTTTGACTATCGACTGTCTCTTGAGATTAAAGCAGTTTTTGGATGACTTTGGTTTCTTTCTCATGGTCGACTGTAACAGGAGGCTAAGTAGATTTTTACTTATGTTATTTCATACTGCGCTTGTATCTGCTAGAAGTTTGACGTTATTGTCATTTTATTATGGCGGTGATCAACTGGTCCCTATAAGTCACACCTATAGGATGTGTCTGAGAGATGTGATTATATGAATAATATAGTCATATTGATGCCTTATACGACTAAAAGGTTAGTCGATGTATTTGACTAAAATGTTAGTAAAAAATGATGATGATAGACGGATTAAACTGTTAATTCGTAAATTGAATATAAACTGTTCTATTTAATTAATGTAAATAATGTTAGCTTAAACGAACTAATCAGTTAATACGTGATTAAATATAAACCGTTATATTTAATTAAGCAAATGTGTTACTCGTAATAATTATTGTAAATGTTGTCAGACATGTATTAATAAATCGACTGCAAAAGGTTGAGAGGACTTATAAATAAGATGACGATATTAGTGACGATAATTATAATAATTCAATGGATTTCATTTACTAGGTGTGACCGAAAAATATGAAGCAATAAATGGATATATCCACTCGGTCCAAATCGGTTTGGAGAGGATCCTAATTGCAATTTCTTATTTTTTAGGAAAACGTAGAGAGTATGATTAAGAGAGAATAAAAAGAAAAATATACCTAGGGTTTTGGTTGTGAGTGTGACGGCACAAAACACAAAAGGAACTAGGGTGATTTTTCTCTCAATTTTTCTCTCTAGATCTATCATCAAACCTCACATAAAATTAGCGGTAATTTTGTATAATCGTTCTAGCACGATTAAGGCATATCAAGGAGCATTTTGGGTGCAACTAGTAGGAGATATCATAGTTTTGATATTGTTCTTAAGCCAATTTGCAAGGACCAAAGGTTGATTTTTATCTCTTATTTATATTGTTATTTTCATATATGACTCGTTAGTTCGTATCTTATAATTTTGTTATAATCCTGAAATTTAGAGGTGAAATATACGGATATTTTCCCACAATTTGTCATTTGTCACATATGTGATATGTGACATGTAACATGTAATCTTGCTTATAAATGTACATTTAACTAATTTAAATGCAATTTCATAACAAATAAATTAGACTTAACATTTTAAGTCACATTTTATAATTACATGTAAATAAAATGGGTCATCTCATATTTGGTTAATATAATCTACAACAATTTGTAATTATAATCAACCAATTTTGTTTATCTAAAACGTTTCATAAACATAATGCATTCTTAGTAATATAACAATTAAATTACTAAAATGAATCTTATTTAATCATATTAAAATAAGATATATTTCTCACTTTCAATTTAAACTTGGTTCAATTTAAGGGATTAATTAATCTGTATCACTAGACAATTAATTAATGTACATGATTAGGGGATTGTCCTTTAGGTGTGACCTCAAGGGATCAACTGATCACCACCGTCATACGACAGTAACGTCAGACTCAATTGAGCCAATCGTTACCTATTTATGTTGACCAGTTGACTATAATATTCATCATCCCTTTGTATTCTTATTATTGAGATTTAATTATGTGATCGCACTATTGTTGAGGAAACTTACTCCAACAATCTACCACTTGTTCGAGAGATGTGTGCGTCACCAATTCTCTTGTCCTATTACAATCTTCCACTCAGTGCAAGGTGTCTTGCAGGTCGTACTTGCATTTGATCATATCAAGAGTGGTTTCCTCGATCTAGAGAGTAACTGTCTGACCGGAATTATCTACCATAGATACCTTCCGAGCGTGGCCACGCATTTTCAGCTTACTCCTCCTCGAGTGGCCTTGAGATTTAAAACAACCCTGACAAGGGGTGGACAATTCCTATCGCACTATTCCCTTCGAATAGCCACGGCTCATCATGACCCAAAAGATGCCCATTTGACCCCAATTACGAAGGTCGTATAGAATAAATCAAAGTCACTCTGAAACTGTGCCACCTTAGGCGAACAGTCTTTAGTTAAAGAATTGACTCAAAAGAATACTAGTAGCTCTGCCACGACCAGGCTACAAGAATTGCCAGAATTCTATAAGCGGTCACTGCTCGACAGATTGTCCCTCACAGTCTGTCTATGTGATCGATTGGTCATCCCTTATGACCCTATGACACTTGAACTTGCCATCAATCGCACCACAATCTAGTCACTTTGAGATGTCACCTCATATAAGTGACTATGGGTCAATGCTATGTTAACACAGTCCACTTCAATGGGGTTCAAAATTGTCTCTACAACCTATTTGGATATAACAAAGCCCAAGACGAGTTTTAGAAACTCAAACGATAAATGTGATTATCATATAGGAACAATCAACACATTGTTATTGCTTCATATCATATAATCTAAAGTTTATTTCGTCCATGACAATTCATGACGATCTTATTAAATGCAATAAAGGCTTGGGTAGTGAGTATACCATATATTCATTTATTCCAACCTTGTTAATTGCTTTTCCTTCCATCCAACGTTATTCCTAATAACATGAATTCACCTATGTACATGTCTAGATCTCTATCTAGTGTTGGGCTCTTTAACTTGAAAGATGCTCCCACTCGTTATCATGATAACTGATAGGTATTTAGGTGAAAGGATCTACCATTAGTTCCTTTTAAACCACCTTATCCTCATCATAATGTACTAGGTCTCTATTTGTGGAATATATAATGATTGACTCTTCAATCATCCTTTTAGATATTCGCTTCTTTTATAACAAAAGTACGCCTAGGATTTCGATAAATCCTTTTATAATTTTGGGAATTTGGGTTGTGTAACTTTTACCATATATCCAAATTTTCTCTACCAAACATAAGAGTGTATCCCTAGTTCTCCTCGTGAACTCTACGGATGTTCTCGTAGGCTATCCAATGACTCTCACGTGGATTGTTTTGTTTTAGGCTTGTCATGCTCCAAACATAAAATTCATTTAGGTATGTGCATGTAATGGCATACATGATCGGTCTCATGTGATCAACAATTCTTAGGTTCAGTGGATGACTATGACCCTTTCATAGTGATCCCACTTTTATCAACATAAATAACCTATTTAACTTGTTGAATAGATTAAGGATCTTATCGATATAAGATACCTTTTAAATGCCAAGCTAAAATCTTCTATTCCACAATAGATTTTGATTTTAGTATACATGTTGCCCTCTTTCATCTAACATTAAAATCCAACCACACCTTTCAAAAAGGTAATATGAATAAGTCACTCTGAATGAGTGAAACGTCATTCACGTGGAAAACTATTTCTCCCACTGAACTTCTTGTCTTTACATGATAACTTAAACTCCCACTTAACTTCATGTCTATACATGACTTTAACTACCACTGAATTTCATGTCTATACATGACTTTTCGACAATTCGAGTGAAACCCTTTTTATATCTTATAATAGAAAAGATCATCATAACCTCTAGGTAGATACATACAATAGGCTTGTGTCATGTACACATCCTATTCCAAATACTTATTTGGACATGTGGTTTTGATGTGTATCTTGTACACACCTACTATGAGGTATTTCATTGATGATTTGGATCTAAGCATACTTACGCATTAACTTGGCTTTTGTAGACATCTACATGTCTATCCATGCAACTATAATTGGACACTTCCAATTAAAACATCTTCAAGTTTATAGAATGATTTTGGACAACTCCAAATATGTCATTCATTTGCATAGATTCTATTTAGTTTCATAAATCTCTTTTAGAAAATCGAAATTCAAAATTTCTAGGTACTTCCACTTTATAGATCATAATCTTATTATGTAAGAACAATTTCGTTTGGTCTCGTCACTAGTCTATGGATTCACCTAAGAACGCTTTCTTTTGGTCTCCTCACTAGTCTTGAGTCTAACCTAGGAACATTTTCTTTTGGTTTCCTCACTAGTTCCTAACTAGGTTTTTTTTCGTTGTGGCTTTTTTTCTCCCACTCTATCTTTAGAAAATACAACTATTTTCCATAAGGATAGCTTTATGAGCCACAAACAATTTTGTACTCATACTCGTGAGGGAGGTAGAAGTATCACGACATGACCTTAAGTGATCTACTAAAGATTTCATTGTAAAGACATCGAATCTTAGCTTCGAGATAGACTAGTTCTATAAGCTAAAGAGGTGTACTCATATTCATGTCAATTACAATCTTTATAAGTGGTGAGGCCAATTGGTTTGGTAGACTCCCTACTTTGAGTTCAATAACTCAATTTTGACTTAGCAATTGATCTTTTAAAGTGAGAATCAAATTCTTAGTCTTCTATTATAATGATCCAATCATCATAATACTTATATGATCAACTTGAGTCGATACAATTTATGTTATTTGTGCAAGTATAGTATAACGACAAGTTTTAGAACTAAAAGGTTTCAACAAAACGAATGACTTGGGTTGAGAACCAAGTCACTAAATCCAATTACAACCAATGTCAATAAAAGGAATTGAACAAATTTCCATGTCAAACAAAGAAATTATAAAAGTTCTAAAAACAATGTCTCAAAATACATCCCAAAATTTTGACAATTCAAAATGAGACCAAGCTTCCATAGGTCTTCAATCATGGGTAACTACATTAGCTTCCCTTGAAGAGCTTTCTTAGGCTTGCTTGTCCTAGCCTTTATCCTTGCTAGGATGCCCTAATTACATTTAAATAGGGTAAGAATCACAACTCGTATCTATATAGCAAAGTTGAAATCATAACATAAACGATAGGGATAAATTTTTACCTACTGGAACAACCTTTCCAGTTTTAAGATCTTCAAGATACTTATAGCAATTCCTCTTTCAATGCCCTACGCCATTACAATAATGGCATTTTTTTTCTTTATTGGAGGCACCCTTCTTGGGCATGGGAGAGTTATTCTCAATAGCTTGACCCTTTTCCCTTGAAGGTGGAGGGCTTCTTCCCTTTACAACCAGCTTTCTTGAACTTCCCCTTGCTCCTTTTAATAATATGGAGCATATCCTTGGAAGTGCTAACATTTAGCCCATGTCTCTCTCGGCTTGCACGAGCATCTTGTGCAATTCATGAAGAGAGGTTTTTCATGTTATGCATATTGTAGTTTACCCTAAACTTCACATATGCTTTGATTTTCCCCAAGGAATGTTAGACTCGGTCGATAACGAGTTGTTCGGGAATGGTCACCCCTTGCAATTTAAGAGTCTCAACATGCTCAATATATTTGAGTACATGAGGGCTAAATTTTGGTCCTCTTTTTGGTTCATGTTGAATAATGTGGAAGCCGTCTCATATGTAAGATCCTAGGAGCTTGTAAAAAACATGGTCACAAGCTTGGCATAGATCTCATAGGTCGTGCTCATCTTATGGCACTCCCTTGAAGATCGGCCTCCATCGAGAAGATCAAAATGTTTTTGATCGCGGCGGACTCTTTGCTTGGTAAGCCTCATAGGCTCGCCTTGCGGCGACAGTTGACCTTTTATTAGGTGTTTTGGGAGAGGCTTTGGAAAGATAACGAAACTTGTCGTCACCCTCCGCGGCCAAACGGAGTTGCATATCCCAATCGGTAAAATTAGCGCCATTCTTTTCTAACTTGCATCGATCCTTGAAGAATCAAAGCCATGAGACATTTGTGAGAGTTGGAGTATAGGTGGTGGTGGACAAATTAGCATTTGCCATTGCGAATAAACAATTACGACTACAAATTTTAAAGACATAAAGGAAATGTCAACATTTATCATTTTAAATACTTGTAAACATTTTTAACAAGTTTTAACATTTAAATAGTGACCTCTACCCAACTATTATAAATGATTCCGAGATCCAAATTCATATCAACTTGGGCACGATAAGCCTATTCATCCCTCATTAACATAATTCGGTGGATTAACTCTTTAATCAAGTCTACATTAGAACTCTCGGTCGATAATATTACTTTAATATTTATCTTAAGCCCGGAACACATGTGGCTACGGTCGCGAATACTTCCGTTGAGCTCAATCCAAATTTCAAAATAATAACCTTTATTACCCCACTTACCCAACGTAACAAGTTTAGCACCCCGGTGAGCCGAGCCTACTTCCTTGCGAAATTGGGATTCATGGGTTCTATATTTGGTATGGCTTGATCTCAATTATTTATTATGAGAGGTCATGTCAAATCATAATCTATCATGTTGAAGTGAACTAAATGGATGAAATAACAATTATTTTAATTGACACGGTCGAATACTCGATAAAATATGCATGTCTTGTTATGGCGACTTAGCAATGCATGCAAACATATTAAATAAAATGCACGCATAAAAATAAAACTCCTATTATGGCCTTTCCTAGAATAGAAAATCATATAATATATTACAAATTTGGAAACCAACTCCTTTGCTCCCTTGAACTTCATAAGCATGCCTCCCAAGGTCACCGTCTCTCTCTCGGAACTCCTTTCCGAATGGCACCGTCTTTGGGAAATTCCGTAATAAAATAATTACAAAATATATATAATAAAATTACAATAATTTCCTATTATACATTTGTAAAAATAAAATAATACATTAAAAGTGATACGAGATCGCATTAAATTACAATCGAATCAATATTCCCTTACATTTCGGGCAATATCGATTAAAAGTAAGGCCATACTAAGATAAAATTACATAATTCCAAATTACATAAACCAAAATATGACATTCATAAATTGTAAATATGACATTCATAAATAAAAATGCGACATCATAATATGTATAAAACATGCTCATTTTAAAAGCCAAATCGCCCTATTTAACGGTTTATATCGAATATAACCCGGTTTTACGGAAATGCGTGATAATAACACTTTAAAATCATCAAACAATACTTAAATCATATTTAAGTCCAACTTAATTATCTCAACTGATTTAGGCCTCAAAAATTAGTCATCACTCAATTTTTGACAATAATTCAACTTGTTGTTATTTAATTGCTCATAATTAGACCTTTAAAAATCATATTTTAATCAAATAAATCCAAAATTAATTACAATAATTTCAAAATTTGAATTTTAAATTATTGAACATTCTGGAACATTTCCATGACACTCATAATGTCAAAAATCATGGTTAAAAAGTTTGAATCAATTTTGAGAAAAATTGGTTGCGCTTTATCGGTTTTATCAAATAAAATACATGAAGCATGCCAAAAATTAATCATATTAAATTTTCAACTTTAGATGTGAAATGTGTAACATTTAAACAACCAGGAACAATTTTCTCTTGACATGAAATTTATTTTAGCTACATTTGCTAAATTAGTCACTATTTATGCCATTTTTACATTAAAAATTCATAAATCATGCTAGACAAATCACATTAGTCTCAAATTTTCCAGTCTAACAGGCAAAAAATGCATGTGACAACATACTAAAATTGCATAGTCATATTCAAAGCGTAAGTATTTTTAACCATTTGACCTTTATTTATTTCATTTTATCATATAAAAATCATAAATCCTAGAAATAAGTCCACTTCACACGAAATTTTACATACAGTAAGTAACATGCATGTGTGATATTGTGTAAACATTTCAAGGTCAGAAGATAAGTCTAACTATTTTTAGCATTTTAAACATCATTTTACTCATTAAAATGTAATAAAAATACTAAAATTCATATTTGAGCAATATAAATTTCCATAAATCATCAAAATGGCCTAAAATCATATTAGGACCAGAATATATTGACATGCAAATAACATTGTGATTTTATCTTATAAAACACAAATTACTAGTTTTCTTTAAGTTACAATAACTTGAAAAAACTAAAAATCGATTTTGCATGCAACAACCTTGGCTCTGATACCACTTGTTGTTTCTTAAACTCCATATTAGACATTTCTAATATCATTTTACTAATATTTTACCCTTAAACTATTTGGATCTTATGCATGCATAACATAAAAACAAATAAGGAGGAATAAATAGTTCCTTACAATGATTTAAACGGATTTTGGGCACAAAATAGGACTCCTTCCTACTTTGTTCTTGAGCTTAAATAATAAGGATGAACTCCAAGTTCTTAGTATAAGAACATTCCTCTAAGTTGCACCCAAGACTACCCTTAATCTCTACAAAATACTACACTTGTGACACCCTCAAATTTGCGGAAAGAAAAAAAAAATTATTTAATACATAAAAGAAATACGAGAATACAATACGAAGGTGTCATAACATAAAAAGGTCATTACAAAATGAAAATACTATTATACAAAATAACTCTACAAGACGGGAGACATATCTCCCGTATAAATACGGAAATAAAAGTGTATCTAATAATATACAAACTATGAACCGAATATAGGTCCAAGGTAAATACTTCGCTCGCTAGCTCGTCAATGTACCCCAACATATGCATCACCACCTGTTCGACCGCCTTAAATATAAACACGGAAGCCACAGTCAGTGGGGAGTAACTCCGAGTTCTCCCAGCCACGAAATGTCGAGTTTAATGAAACATGAAAACATAAAAGCAATGTATATAGACAATACAAAACTTAAACATATATGATATGCTTTTCATGTTATGAAACAGTTAACTAACATATAACCTATCATATGAAAGCTATCATGTGAAACCGATAATAAAATATAACAAGAGGTAGGGAAGCTGGTATGCTAGCTCAGAGGTTACCCTGTAACGTGGCCACGATACACTCAAACCCTAATCAACACGTAATCATGTGAACCAGTTAACAATCGGTAATCCAAACTCTATCAATCTTAGCCGGCTTGCATCTCACCTTCTAAAACTCATAGAATCATACAAACATGAAAGACCAATACGTCTACAAACAGGCATAAGTTCTCAGGACAGTCAATAGAAGACTTCTGTAACTCGAGGCTATACCACAAGGTAGGAAAACATCCTAGTCCTAGACTGAGCAGACCTAGTAACAACAGCTATTCCATTCCCCGTCTCGTGACCAGAAGTACACAAGAAACTCTACTAGGCGACCCCCTAAGCAGAGATGGCTAGTACTTAAGCTGGCTCCAACCCCAAAACGGATTAGGCAACCATGCCCCGACTTGGATATAAACCCACCAATCCGGGACACAAAAGCTATTAACCATGAACTATATACTCGTTAAAGACAGTACGGACCTATCAATGTCATGGTCCAAGATACTCATTTAGAATTACAATGGCCGAACCAAACTAATATCTTAACTCAGAGGTTCCCTTTAAAACATGGCCAAGATACGACTTAACATGCCATATAATCGTAATTCTCTATGGGTACTTAGTCAACACGACACCAACCATATAATCAAAACAGTCACGGGAAAAACATCCTATCATGTGACTAATTGCATATCAATAAAATCATATATCATATCGCCTCATATCTATTAAGGCTAATTCATTAATTAAATACAACCATACACGAAGACAAATCCCCGACCCGAGTCCCGCGACGGGTCATCAGTCAAATCGGGGCTGACTAGATCTTAGTTTGACCAAACCCGTTGGATCAAACCGGCTAGAAGCAGAGTCTTTATCACATAGACATAAAATCAACATATTAATTACATGTTATTTTATTACTACTTCTAACATGTGAATTATCATATTATACCCAAAACCCGCTTGACTTAAATGATTTCAACGTAAACTAATCTCGTATTATAATTTCTAACATGTGAGAAATAATAAGTTTATGAAAACCTTTTTAATTAAATATTTTACTTATTAATATTTCCCACTTGCTAAATATTACAAAACACGATAAAAATGACGATAACTCAAAAACCGACACGAGTCCCAAGGTGGGACCCACGGGCTGAATTGGGCTGACCTGGACACGGGCCTAACTGGGCCCCACGGCCTGATTTGGCCAAAAATGGCTGTTTTGCTTTAATTTTCTAAAAAACCGTTTTCCAATATTTCCCGCATGCTTTAACATTTTTTAAAACCCGTCAAAACAACAACCAATCAATCAAACATCGACACAACCCAAAGACCAACACCCGGACCCACCATGGACCAACCCAGACCGGTCTGAACCGGCCTGGACCGGCCTGTTTGGACCCGGTTCAGTCCCCTTCCCCACGGTTCACCATCAAACCAACACCAAATTAATTTCTAACATGTTTTAATCATCAAACAACCATTTTAACAACATCCATACAAAATCATAACTTATTAAAATCATCAAAATTTGTCAAGAACACTACACTTGTTAAAATTTCATAAACAACATAAAAATCATAACTTGTTAAAAATCATCAAAATTCATCAAGAACAACAAACTTGTTAAAATTTCCTAAACAACATAAAAATCATAACTTAGTAAAAATCATTACAATTCTTCAAGAACACTAAATTTGTTAAAATTTCATAAACAACATAAAAAACTCATAACTTATGAAAAACCATAAAAATTCATCAAGAACAATAATTCAACATAAAAATTCACTACAACTTAAAAATCATCAAGAACAATAATACAACATAAAAATCACTACTTAACATATTACTAACTAAAACTCCATAAATCATAAAAACATGAACCAAAATAAAGATGAACCAAAATCCAAATAAATAAAACTAAAGGCTATATTACTAACTCAAATCCTAAATAACCATAATATGAACATAAACTAAAACCCATGTGACATTAATTCGTCGAGTAAATCGGAAATGTTACCTTAGCTAGCCAAAATCACTTAGCACCAAAATATAAGAAATATATAAATAAGAAAACCCTTCTACTAGTCTTCACCCAAAATATAAGAGTCCCCAAATTCGTCTTCAAACTCTTCCCCTACAAGAAATAACAAGAAAAACAATTATTAGAACTTAAACTAAATTTTCCATAATTAAATGATGAAAACGATCTTGACGGAATTGAAAATAAACCATACTAGAAGATGGAGAGCGAAGAGGAGATCCTAGAAATATAAATTAGGAAGGATTTAATTAAGAAATGAAGGATTTATGGAGGTGTTGCTCAAGAACGATGAAGAACGATTGATGAACGATGAAGAACACGAAGAACGATTAAATAAAGTGATGTTTTGATCTTTATTTGAGTTGTTGTAAAAATG
>JAIUZE010070529.1:0-52133 GCA_022085475.1 Heliosperma pusillum | reverse complement strand
TATATATATATATATATAGAAATAGGATCAGGTAAGTCCACCTTCCTTAGATAAGTCCATAAGTCCTAATATGAGCCCTTAGATTGATATACATGGATGGTTGAGATCAAATTTCTAAAACACATTCTCCCACTTCAGCTAATCATTTATTTTTGTCATTACCTATGCATGCAGATAATTTATGCATCACGTTTTCCATTAACCTCTATTTTCCAAATTTCAAAGCAACTTTGAAAAAAAATCGTGTATCAGTCATACATTGTATTCTCATATCAAAATTAAACCTTTCAATTTCAATCTCAACTTTCATTTTTCATCTTCCTTCATTCATCACTTTCAGTTTCAATATCCATCATTCATCACCTTCATCAACCTCTTTCTCCTGCTGTAACCCTAACTTCCCGTTTCTATTTCTGCGTAACCTGACACCGTCGTCGTCTTCTATCTCTCATATTCCTCGGTGTTATTCAAAACGGAAATAAGGTATGATTTGTTTCAGTTTTATACATTGTTCTTCTTCAATAATCCCATTAGTCACGGCCTTCAATATGTTTTATACATATTGATTTAGTTCATCTTCAATTTTTAAACTTGTTTAAACCATTTTTGTGATATGCTGTAGACCTTATAATATTCACCTTATTTAGCCATTAATTTAGTCTATATATTCAATGTCACCTTGTAAATCAATGTCACCGAGTGTTTAGTTCTGATCTTATAACATGTAACTTAACGGGTGATTGTGTAACTTTAATGGGTGATTGTGTAACTTTAATGGATTATTGTGTAACTTTAATGGGTGATTGTGTAAATTTATTACATTCACCCTGTTACTTCAATGGGTGATTGTGTAACTATAATGTGTGATTGTGTAACTTTAATGGGTGATTGTATAACTTTAATGGGTGATTGTGTAACTTTATTACATTCATCATGTTACTTTAATTGGTGATTGTGTAACTTAATTATAGTGTAACTTTAATGGGTGATTATGTAACTTTATTATATTCACCCTGTTACTTCAATGATTTTTAATATAACGTCAAGTCATTTATTGTGTACCTTTATTGTTTTATTTGTGTAACTTAATTTCTTATAAACTTTACAGTGTAACTCCTTTGCTTCAATGTTCTGTTTGTGTAACTTAATTTGCCCAATCTTTTTCATCTAGATGGATGCTGATGTAGGGCAACTAAGCAATGTGGTGGCTGCTCCAAAAAAAGTAATATCTGTGAAGTGTCGTGCGAAGAGGTTATATGAACTGATCCCGAAATTGAATGATGCTCAACGGTCTGCGGTTAAGAGAATTGGTTTTGGTGGACTCCTAGAGCTTAGGTTCAAGAACTACCCTCTTCAATATGTGCCACTCTTCAATATTACGGATGCGATTCTCTGCTTCGTAGGGACGATATCAGGTCCATGCTTCCCGATACTGCAATGACTTCGTTTGTCATTGATTGCTGGTCAAGGTTGGTGAACCAGATAGAGGCAGAGGAGAGCAAATTGCCAAGGATGGCTTTCTTTGGATTACATCATACGGTACGATTTTAGTATCCATTCTGTAAGTCCATAGTTAATGATGGTGTAGTAACTGCAGTCTGTGGTTATGTTACTTTAATCAGGCACTTATGTAACTTCAAGCCGTCCAAATCACATAACCTCACCTAAGTACTTTTCATAACTATATTATACAAACATGTAACTTTAGGCTGTGTTTATGTCACTTTAACCTGACACTTATGTAACTTCAAGCCATACCCTGACCTAAGTACTTTTCATAAATGTCCTTAACAACATGTAACTTCAGGCTGATGTTTGTGTAACTGCAAGCTGTGTTTTGTGTAACTTTAGTCATAACCTTACATAAGTACTTTTCATAAATGTCCTTAACAACATGTAACTTTAGCCTGATGTTTGTGTAACTGCAATATGTGTTATGTGTAACTTTAGTCAGACGTGTAACTTTAGTCTGATGTGGATGTAACTTCAGTCTGTTTTTATGTAACTTTAGCCTGACATTTATGTAACTTCAAGCCATAGTCTTACCTAACTACTTTTCATAACTATATCATACAACATGTAACTTTAGCATGTCATTTTATTGATCTTCAAGTCATGTAATTTTTTGGTGTAGGACGTCCTGCAGCGGATACTAGCAACAAGTGAACAGTGCACACCAAATGAAATCAACTACGATAACCTTTTCAGAATTTGGGACTTTAACCGGAGCGACTGTGGGCAAACCTTCAACTTGAATGCGGATTTAATTTTCGTGCCAATCAATATTGATGACCACATAGCATGCGTATGTATCAATTTCAGGACCAACACGGTATACCTCCTTGATCATCAGATTCACTACATTCCGGAGAAGTCAATAATATGCAAGGCGTTAGAAATAATAGTAAGTAGTACAATGGTATTAATTTGATGATTTATTTGACCAATTGTAAATGTACAAGTGTGTTTACATGAACTTTTTGTGCAGGCTTCAGCAATGGTTGACTACTTAGATTCTAGAGGAATTAGCAGGGATTTGGTCATGTTAAAACACCGTCAAGTACATTTTGATTGGAATCGCCCTTTCCCGAACAAAAATGAATCAGGCATCTTCACCATGATGTGCATGTTAATATACAACGGAGAGTCGTTCAAACATGAAGATCTTGGGAATAAGGTCAGTCGGCGATACTTGGTAGTCCAGCTTGCAACCACCCTTATACTAGCTGATATGAATAGCAAACGAGACGATGTATTGAAGAAGGTCAAGGATTTCGTAGCCAACAAACCAACAATCTGGAATACGGTACAAGCTAACCGTAAAGCTGCAAAGTTATTGTCTAAAAAAACAAAATGAACTTTGTTATGCTGTAACTTTTGAATTTTATAGATGTTGTTGAAAAAAACAGGATTAGTTAGTTATGGATGTATATTTGGAACCTTCATACTTAGCTTGTGTTAAGTTAGAATGAAATGTGTAACTCTTAACACAATAAGTGTCACTTATGATCGATTATAGTGTAACTTCTGAATGCATAACTAATATTTTTGGGGTTTAAATCCTTTTTGGAATCTATTTTCACATACGATAAAGATGTTCAATATTGTAACTTCAGTCAGTTTTTTTGTAACTTTATAGCGACTGATGTGTAAATTTATTCCCACATAATCTATTTAACTGTTCGTTAACTTCAATATCAGTTATGACTTCCAATTATTATAACTTCAATATTTCGAGTAACTTCTTTTTATAAATAGAGTCACTTTTATGTAACAATGCTACATTTTTCATCTCAAATAAGATTGCTTACATGATTGTAACTTCAAGTTGTGTTTATGTAACTTTTCTCTGACATTTATGTAACTTCAAGTCATTTAATATACAACATGTAACTTCAGTCTGTATTTATGTAACTACAAGCTGTGTGTTATGTAACTTTACTTTGACATTTATGTAACTTCAAAAAATGTAACTTCAAGCCAAAGATCCAAAGTAACATTACAATCACACTATTTAAAATAACATTGAAAATGAAAAATAAACTTAGTACATTAAGAAGGAAATAAGCCACAAATCCAAAATATGTCTGTGATATCAAACTACTCAAATACAGCATCTTCTTCATCCTCGTCCTCCTCTTCCTCTCCATTTGATGACTCATTTGATTGTGGTGGATGATCCGCGAACGGGTTGGGGCAGTTTCTCTTATCATGATGTGCCATTTGCTTACAGTTTTTGCACATGCGCTTGGGTTTGGCAGCCGCCGCAACGGCTTTCGCCTTAGCAAGTAAGAAACGTTTGAACACCCAGTTAAACGAGTCCTCATTCTCCCTAGCAAGTAGCGCACCACAAAAAGTTACTGATCTCCTGTGATTATCAACCCCGGTGAAAGGGGTAAATACCATTGAGTATTTGTTCGTTGAATATGTGGGGTCGAAAGAAACTGCATCGCCAAATGCTGCGTAGTTTCTCCGAGCAATACCATCCGCCCAAACTGCCCTCATCAGGCTACCATCAACATCAACTTCATAATCGAAGAAGAAATCTTCTCGTGTCTCTGCCATGCCCTTGAAATGGTCTACGAACAACTAACCGTCTCTTTCATTGATAAAACACTTTACATCCCTCTGGAAATTCTTAAAGTCTGTTAAACTCGCACCAATATTCTCGAACCCGTTGACATGTTCCTTGCACATTTCGAAGGTCTTTGTAGCTCCTATCTTCAACTGCAATATAAGTTACACAACAGTAACACAACATTAGCATAGAAGTTATTTAAAGTTACACAACATTATCACAAAAGTTACATTATTATGGGGCGAAAGTTACACAACAGTTACTTAAAGTTACGCATCACTATCAAATAAGTTACACTATTATGAGGCGAAAGTTACACAACATTAGCATAAAAGTTACACTAATATGTGGCAAAAGTAACACAACATTAGCATAGAAGTTTTTTAAAGTTACACAACATAAGCGTAAAAGTTACATTATTATGGGGCGAAAGTTACACTATATTAGTTTCATAACTTTGCGTCTAAATTATGCTACTTATCTCATATTAAATTACCTAACAAAGCCATATAAATATATATAGTAACTAATTTATGTAAAATAGTATACTAACCCTCGAGTTATAGACAATTAGTTCCTTGTGATACTTGTGTAATTTCCGTGACAACTTTTGAAACTCTCTATCTGCAACCAAAACCAGCTCATGATTGTGTCCAGCATGAAATCGGTCAATTAATAGTACACCCTTCACCATGTATAACCTGATCCTTGCTTTGCACCCTACCCTTCTTATTTTATTATTTCTCGTCTGCTTCACCCCTTCAACTTCGTCATCCCCGTCTTTCAATTCTGAACTTTCTTCATTGTCTTTGATTTTGCACAACTTCTTTGAGTACTTAAGCCCCTCCCTGTTACAAACCAGGAGCTTCGATTTCACCGTACCATCCCGACCCCTCTTCGTAGTATATCTACGCACATCAAAACCCGAAGCAAGTGCATAAACCTTATAGAACTCCACGGCTTCCTCTACGGCATTGAACTGCTGCCCGATGAAAGGCGTAAACTGGTCCTCGACTATCCTACAAAATTCGTCAACCCTTACCTGTTGGAGTACCTCGGTGTAGTCTTGCCCTGTAAAATTTTTGTAACATTAAATCGCGTTTGTGTAATGTATTATTAATGTAATTGTACTGTAACATGTGTGTAATTTCAATACAAGCTATGTGTAACTCTACCCTCTACAATATGTAACTCTTATCCGTATTGTATGTAACTTTCATTATTTAAACTGTAATTTTAAAACAACCTATGTGTAACTCTACCCACTAAAATATGTAACTCTTATCCGTATTCTATGTAACTTTTCATAAGTTATACATGTGTAACTCTAATTCAACCTATGTGTAACTCTAAACCTACAATATGTAACTCTTATCCGTATTCTGTGTAATGTACTATTAATGTAATTGTACTGTAACATGTGTGTAATTTCAATACAAGCTATGTGAAACTCCACCCTCTACAATATGTAACTCTTATCCGTATTGTATGTAACTTTCAATATTTAAACTGTAATTTTAAAAAAACCTATGTGTAACTCTACCCACTAAAATATGTAACTCTTATCCGTATTCTATGTAACTTTTCATAAGTTAAACATGTGTAACTTTAATTCAACCTATGTGTAACTCTAAACCTACAGTATGTAACTCTTATCAGTATTCTATGTAAATCTCATATGTTAAACTGTAAACTCCACAGGATATGCTTATTTTGGAATTGCATTGTGTGTAACTTTAACACCAATATATGTAACTCTACCTCCTACTGTATGTAACTTTAATACGAATATAATCTTCGTCTATGAATCCAAACTAAGAACCCACAAGCATATGCAAAATATGAAAACCTAATCGTCAATATGAAAATCTATTTGCTACAATATCAAAAAAGTTATATTAGATGAAGATGAACAGTCTAAGAAATTGATATGAAAACGTAATCGTTAATATAAATCGTCAATATGAAGAAGAACAGTCTAAGATGAACAGTCTAAGAAATTCATGGTCTTGATACTTTATAATGAAGATACTAACAATTCTTATAACAAAAAAAATACAGAGAAAGCAAGATTAAAAAATTATTACCGTCCTCAGCTTCAACAATTTGCATATCATCCATGTCAGCGACCATTACGTTTTTATTTTTTTTTATGAATGAAGAAACAAAAGAGAGATATGGAATGAGAAGATAGATGAAGATGAAGAGAGATATGGAATGAGGTTCAGGGAACGATTAGTTTGTAATTAGGGAGTTGAAGGATTACAGAAGACTGACAAAAGAGGAGAGATTGTGTTGTAATTACTGTCATTTTTTGGGAAGCTAAACTAGTATTAACTACATGCAGATTAGACTAAAGCTCTTTTTTGTAATTAATAACATGTCTCTTTTCCTATTAATCTCAGCCATCCATCAATTCTAATCTAAGGGTGAGAAAAGGGACTTAGGGACTCATCTAAATAACTGGACTTACCTGAACCTGACTCTCTCTCTATATATATATATATATATATATATGTTTATATATATATATATATATATATATATATATATATATATATATATATATATATATATATATTGATTAGCAACTGAGTTTTACTTAAGAAAGCAACAATCATACATGAGTTTTATTATTACTAATAGTTGTGATCAAATATTAATAGTCGTGGCAAAATTTTAGTATATTGTGATGATATATATTGTATATATACTGTGGGTATATATATATATTGTGACAATCAATATATGTATAGATAATTAACTTTTATTATTACAAGGTAGCCCAGTGCGACTGCTCTCACCACACTAGATCGTATTTGCCCTTGTTTATCATTTATTATCTCGTTTGTCCATTTTTCTTCCTTTTTTCTTAATATGGAACTTTCAAATCATGGTCGCCGCTGCCATAGTTAGACAAACAGACCCTTTTGTTATTTATTTATTTTGACTATTCGAGTAAAGGGAAAAAGGAATGAAAACAAGGCTTAAAGTCGAGCCCATATATATCTACCCCCATCTAGCCATCTCCCAACGTCGATGGTACAACAACAGAGATAATTGCACGAGACCAATGTGGGAATGAGACTTAAACGCTTGTGTACTTTTAAACGAGTCTGAGTAACCAATAGTACTTAGCGTGCACCGATTGCACTCCCATAAGCACATGTAAAATCAAAAACTTTTTCCAACCAAGATGAGTTATCTTACATAAAAGGGTATACCTGTATATGAGGACACGTAAGCCCAAAGAAATAAGTCTCTTGTGATAACTAATCATACCCCTTCCATCTTTTTTATATGTGATTTTGCATGAACATATATATGCCATCTCCCAGTAACATGTTCCTTACAAGAATGCAGTCTGTTATCAAACTTACGACTCCTAAGCTTGATTGCATTGTTTTTATCTTGCACAAATTACTCTATATAATAAGACATTGTTCAGTCCATATCCTTGGTGACATTATAACAATTCTTTTTATAAATAGCTCCAAAGGCATTGTCTAATTACCAAACGAGCTTATAATTATTTCTTATTATCTCTTGTGTCCATTTTCCTTCTCTACATTCAATAATGGCGAAAATTATTTCCGCGGTTGTCATCCTCCTCGTGTTCACAGCCTTTGCAACAACAGGTATCATCAATAAGAGTACGTTACTTGGTATTATTGTACGGATTAATAATCCAGTCACTCATTTCTTTCCCTTTCCCTTTTACACAAATTAAGGAAATAAATTTGGACCACACAAAACATACTACGCCACATACAAATGAATTTAGACCACACAAAATACACAACCCCACATCCAAAAAGGGAAAGAGGGAAAAAAACCCGACTTACCCAATAAGTAAAGAGAGAAGAAATGACCGACTAGAAGGGAGTATAAACTTTTGCTGTGACTTTACTAGGAGCATCAACCCAAGATCGGACATGTGAGTTTACAAGCAAAGTTTTCAGAGGCTCTTGTCTATCTGCAACCAACTGTCTAAACTGTGTGTCAAAAGGAAAAATTTGGCGTTGATAGAGCGAGATGCAGCCTCGCATTGAAATGCATCTGTATACTCGATAATTGTGATTAGATTATGGCGTCGACTCACGTCCTTTATTACCTATATACTTCGTATATAATAATCTTAATTTAAAATAAGATGATAAAATGTATATTATCATCATATTCTTATACTCTTATTATATCACCATATGCATATCGAAATAATGTGTCAGTACTTATAATAGTACGGGTAGTCGAGTACAATGCTATGCTTTGATCCAGCCTGTGATTGTAAATAAATATAATAAATCGTCCTTTGCTACATTTGTCCAAACCCGTTTTCATGACTTAACAATGCGTATATCATACAATAGCAAGTCATGACAACTGTTATAGAATTAACAATAACCATTTTCATGACTTAACAATGTGTATATCATACTTACTCCAATCCAATCCAAACTACCCACTTGTTTTTGGGTGGTCTTCGAGATAAGGCTTTGATCGCGTTTTTCTTTATTTATGTATAGAACTAGATTTCATGCCCGTGCGATGCACGAGTCTACGTTAATGTCATTTTCATAATTTTCCTATAACAATTAACTTTAAAAAAAATGTTGAACTTTTAACATTATAATAAAATATAATCTGTAATTTTTAAGAAAATAATATTGGTATATTGATTCAACTTCTATTTTAAACATATTTTACCAACCTTGTCAGGACTCAAATTATATTTGATCTATATTATGACCCGAAAAGTGATCCAAAATACCTAAGAATTAAGCTCTCTAAGACAATGCTTACAAGACTCAAAATATTTGTATATTCACCACTTACATTATTTTTCATAATATGAGTGTCTATACTGTAATGAGATCATTTTTTTACCACGATTCTACCTATATTATTCTCATAATTAATACAAAATTTAAGAGCTCTCTAAAACAATATTTGAGAGACTTAAACGATTTTGGGTTGAAATCTAAGTTCTAAGGACGACTTCTATTTATAATCACATGATCACCCAAGCTTATGATATTTCTTTGATGTGGGACAATTCCTCTATTTATACGTGATATATTCACCACACTTACATTACTTTTCAATGCGGGATAAATAACATATTTAGTAATACACCATTAAAATTATGATTATTTATGATACAGTCTTAAATTATTAGTTATAATACATTTCTAAATTAATCTTGATGATGTTAATTTCATTAAGGTGGGATAATAATACAAACTTTATTAGAGATCTGTAAGATATTACTTAAGAGATTCAAAAGATTTTGGGTGAATATCTAAGTTCGAAGGATGACTTTTTCAAAATATTTTTTTTGTGAAATGAAATGTAAAAGTTTTTGTTTAAAAATTATAAACAGCACTCGAATATAATATTGGAAATGTATATAGAGATAAATAAAATATTTTTCACTTTATTTTTTTGTGATCCTTTCCTAAATTAATTTTTGATAATGTAAGTTTCAATAATGTGGATAGAAACTTTTAAGAGCTCTATAATACAATATTTGATAGACTCAAAACATTTTGGGTTGATATCTAAGTTTCAAAGATGACTCCTATTTATAATTATAGGATCACCACACCTTATGATAATTTTCCGATGTGGGACAATTATACAATTTATACGTAGTATATATCACACTTGTATTATATATAAATGTGGGACAAATAACTTATTCAATAGTACACCATCAAAATTATTACTTATATAATATTTACCTAAATTATTATTTATGATACTATCCTAAATTAAGTTTGAAGATCTAAATTTCATTATTGTGGAGATAATAATACAAACTTTTAAGAGTTCATTAAGACAATATTTAAGAGACTAAAATAACTCCTCTTTATAATCATATTTATGATCACTTCACCTCATAATATTTTCTGATATGAGATAATTTTACAATTTACACTTAGTATATATATTTACCACAAATACATTATTTTTCAATGTGGACAAATAACACATTAAGTAGTTTATCATCAAAATTATTATTTATGATACTTTTCTAAATTAATTTTTAATGATTTAAATTTCACTATATATTGTGACGATTATAATACAAATTTTTAAGAACTCTCCAACACAATACTTAAGAGACATAAAAAGTTGTAGGTTAATACCGAAGTACAAGTATGACTTCTATTATAATCATAGGGCCACCCTATGTTATAGTATTTTTCGATGTGGGACAATTACTATTTATAGAATTATAGGTGATATATTCACCACACATACATTATTCTTCAATGTGGGACTAATAACAAACTAAGTTGTACAACATCTTTTTCTATATAATATTTAATTCTTAACTGTTACTAAACGATTATATTAATATTAGAATAATAAAAAAATATTTTAAAAGTCATTAATCAAAATTTTCAAGTCATTTATTAACAATATAATAAAAACTAGTTTAAAAGCCCGTGCGATGATCATATTTATGATCACTCTATCTTATGATAATTTTTCAATGTGGGACAATGTTACTATGTATATATTCACCAGTCACCATATCAATATTATTTTTCAATGTGGGACAAATAACACATTAAATAGTTTACCATCAAAATTATTATTGAAGACTATAATAAAACTTTTAAGAGCTCTGTAAGACAATATATAAGAGTCTCAAAATATTTTGGGTTGAAACTTTACTTCCAAATATGATTCTTATTTGTAATCATAAGATCATTCACCTTCTGATAATTTTCTGATGTGTGACAATTCTACTATATAGGTAATATTTTCACCACACCTACATTATTTTTCAATGTGGGACAAATAATATACTAAAAATTACACCAAGCTAGTGCAAATAATATGAGTTTCAAAACTTTGCAGGTTTTTTTTTACCACGAATCTAATTATAATATCTTCATAATTTTTTTTATAATATTTCAAAAAATTTAATAATACTTGTCTAAATTAAATTTTGATGATGTAAATTTAACAATTGTGGAGAAAATAATACACAAACTTTTAAGAGAACTTCAACACAATACTTAAGAGACTTAAAATATTTTAGTTTGATATATAAGGTTCAAGGATAATTCCTATATATAATAATTGTGTTAATTTTACGATGATGGACAATTTAACTATTTTTACAAAAGTATATTCATCACATTTTCAAACTTTTAAAAGATATTTAAGACAATACTTAAGAGATTCAAAAGATTCCTATTTATAATCATAGGATTATCCACTTTCTGTTATTTTTTCGATGTGGGACAATTCTACTATCTATACGTAATATATTCACTACATCTACATTATTTTTCAATGTGGCACAAATAATATATTAAGTAGTACACCATCTTTTTCTATAAAATTTTTATTTCTATTATTTTCATTTTATAATAATGAAAAGATTATCCAATTTATTTTTTATATCCAAAGTATTATTTAAAAAACTTTCCTAAATTATTTTTTTATGATGTAAGTTTCACTATTGTAAAGATAATAATACAAACTTGTAAGAGATCTCTAAAACAATACTTAAGAGATTCAAAAGATTTTGGGTGGATACATAAGTTCCAATGATGACTCCTATTTATAATCATAGGATCACCCTACCTTATGATAAATTTACAATGTGGGACAATTATTATACTTTTTATATGTAGTATATTCACCATACCTACGTTATTTTTCAATGTGGGACAAATAACATAATAAGTATTATGTCATATTTTTCTATAAAATAATCATTTATTGACTACTACTAAACTATTATACTAATATTAGATTAATAAAAAATATTTTAAAAGTCATTTATTTAATTTTCATATACTTATGTTCTTGTTATATGATATTAATATGGTAGTAAAAAATACAAAAAGTTTCGAAATGCTTTGAATTATATTTTTTTTTATATTGATGATCAAAAATATTTCGTACTTAAATAATTGTTGCGATATTCAGAAAAATATTACATAAGATATTTTTTTGTAATCTAGTAAGATTTTAAAATATACTTTCCAAAAATTGAAAAAGATGATGTTGACCAATAGAATTGGTCGGAAAAAGCCTCTTTTATATATATATGATTATTTTACAAAAAAATATAATTTTATGAAAGATATTTCCGTGACAAAACCAAATATATTACTTCCGTCTTTCAAAGTTCTTTATATTCCGATTTATAAACGGTCAAAGGTTTGAAAGTTTGACCTCCAAAAAGCAAGTGTGTAGTTTGGATTGGATTGGAAGGAGTACAATAAACGACTCATTTTCCTTAGATTATTGGTACGCTAGCAAGTTATTATTAAAGTAGCTTTTGTAACACTAAAATAGAGGATTAAAGCCTTAAAGGACATGGTTAAATAGATATTATAGCTAAATGAAATGTTCTTAGATTATATCTTAACATTAATCTGTGCTTCAAAACAGAGGTTATTATATTGCTACGCTTAATACAACTTGCATTATTTACTTCCGTTTCTTCAAGGACTACAGTCAAATTACGCACAGAAGCTTTTTTTTTTTTGAGTTTTTATTTATAGAACTACTCACCATACGATAAATACCCACAGACTATTATTGTGATACTAAAGTGGCTTTATATTGAAAGACGGTCTTACACAACAATGATTTCTCATTAGTAGTACTTCATATTGTTATTATATTTGAAGGTTGGCAAAATTGCATTCATTTGAGGCCGTGTTGAAATGCAGCCCCATAAAACCATCCCTCATAAGACCATCCTCATCCAAGGTCATGATTCGTGAGAGAGGTCATGGATGGGGTGGGTCATACTAGTCACAAATTAGCATGACTTAATGCAAGAAAAAGAGACTAAATTGACTCCTTCATGACCTTCTTCTTCATGACCTAGTGGGTCATATGTTATCCTCTTTTTATTGGTTGAGATAGAGCTTGGTGGGAAAGAATTATGAGAAATGTGAATTTTCTCGGAAAAGTGAAAAATGACTAAATAATCAAAGTAAATTAATAATTACGTCCTTTTATAAATCACTTTTTTAAAATTACTCTGTTTTGAAAACTTTTTAATAATTTACTCCCATAAAATGTTTTTAGGTCAAAAATTACACCCAAATGGACAATTCCGTTAGAATTTCCGTCAAATTTTGAATTTTCTGGTTTGAAGTCTATTTTTCTGACGAAAATGCCCTTTCTCTAGCTTATAAACCATTGTTGTCTTCTCTCTCCTATACTCTTCACCTTACTTCTAAAATTTCATCCTCATAATTTCTCATTTTCCCCCAGTTAGGGTATGTTCTTCTTAATCTATCTCAACTTTATTTCTATTATAATTTGCACTAAGTGTAGTTTTTAAGACAACGAAATTAGGGTTGGGGGATTCATACTCATAAATTAGGGTTGCCAACTCAAGAAATTGGAGTATTAAACAAACAAATTTGGGTTTCAAACCCAGAAATTGAACTTACAAAACAACAATATTAGTGTTAGAAACTCCAGAAACTTGAATCACAAACACACCAATTGATACGAAAATTACTCAAAGGGTAAGATTCGTTAACTTGCAGCGGAAACAGACTATGTAACAGTCGTGCAGACTGTTGCTTTTTGTTGAAACTAGAACAAGTAACGGTAATAAGAACTGTGATATGGAAACACACGGATGTAACAGTCTGGATGACTGTTGCAACGAACAGAAACACACGAGCAACAAGAACAAGAACAAAGGATATTTGCTCAATCTAGACCTATAGATTGAACAATGGTGATTGTATTCAAGACCTATTGAATACGAATCGAGTTAAAGTTTGAAACGCGTCAAACAAGAACTAGGTTTGGAACGAAACACGTCGATCCGGATAGCACAATTGCAACAGCAATGTTCTGTCTTTTTCTTATTTATTCAAATCTTTTTCAAAAGTAATACATATGACTTCTATTTATATTAGCTATTAACCTACCTAGATGCCTTATTTTAATCTAACCAGATTTAGGAAATAAACTAGACTCCTAAATAAACAAGGAAATAAAATACTACTATTACAATTAGGAAAACTAATAATACCGGTTTTAGGAAACCCTTTATTCAGCCTAATAATAATAATATTATCTTATTTGATTCCTACCCCGAGTTGAATTAGGAAATAAGCGAGTCTTGTTGAACTTTGTAACAGTCCCTACGACTGTTGCTTCAGTCAACTGTGACCATCTCATCATTTTTGGATCATCCCCTCTCCCTTCAAAGAGAATTGACCTCAATTCTTGTAATATCACTCCCCCTGGATCGAATATGAACAACACAAGCCAGAGATCGATAAAGATGGCGTTCCCAAGCAACCACCTTGAGTACATACCCTCGGCATCTTCACCTCCTAGCCTCTTCTTGCTCCTTACTCTGAACTTCATAATCCCCTTGTGCCTTCCACCCCTCCTCCCTCCATGCACAAGTATAGACACATTATCCCGATTCATGTCGTCGAATAAGCACATCAAATCAGCAGGTGCCTTCACTGTTGCATCATCCTTTTGTGCCTGAAAATCAACCAAATAATAATCTCGACGCATCTGAGTTTCGTTAGCATCAAATATATTCTTGCTGGGTTCAACAAATATTTTAAACTCATGGCCAAAATCGAATGAATAATACGGCTCTTGGACGTATTCAGCAAACACTTCCTCATCTTCATATTTGTCGAAAATTGGAGGCAATGTTAGATCAAATTGAACACTCTCCTCATAGGTGTTTTCAAACAAGAACACTTGTAACATGTTTTTTTTTTTACTTCACGCCTTGAATAACACTTGACTAGAATCGTGCTCCTGAGATGAGTAATCAAAACCGATTAACCCTCAAACTACCTCGCTTGAGTTTAACCCTTGAACTCCAATCGCAATTAGAAATTCAACTAATAACTTGGCTTTGACACGCCTAGGACCGTCTAGATTTAGGGAAATCAAGAGCCGAAGCTCTGATACCACTTATGATACGAAAATTACTCGACGAATAAGATTCGTTAACTTGCAGCGGAAACAGACTATGTCACAGTCGTGCAGACTGTTGCTTCTCGTTGAAACTGGAACAAGTAACAGTGATAAGAACTGTGATCTGGAAACACACGAATGTAACAGTCTGGAGGACTGTTGCAACGAACATAAACAATCACGATCAAACGAATAAGCACGAACAAACACAAACACGAACAAAGGATATTTGCTCAATCTAGACCTATAGATTGAACAATGGTGATTGGTAGTCAAGACCTATTGAATATCAATCGAGTTAAAGTTTGAAACGCGTCAAACAAGAACTAGGTTTGGAACGAAACACGTCGATCCGGATAGCACAATTGCAACAGCAATGTTCTGTCTTTTTCTTATTTATTCAAATCTTTTTCAAAAGTAATACATATGACTTCTATTTATATTAGCTATTAACCTACCTAGATGCCTTATTTTAATCTAACCAGATTTAGGAAATAAACTAGACTCCTAAATAAACAAGGAAATAAAATACTACTATTACAATTAGGAAAACTAATAATACCGGTTTTAGGAAACCTTTATTCAGCCTAATAATAATAATAGTAATGTCTTATTTGATTCCTACTTCGAGCTGAATTAAAAATCTGCGAGCCTTGTTGAACTTTGTAACAGTCCCTACGACTGTTGCTTCGGTCAACTGTGACCATCTCATCATTTTTGGAGTATTAAACAAACAAATTTGGGTTTCAAACCCAGAAATTGAACTTACAAAACAACAATATTAGTGTTAGAAACTCCAGAAACTTGAATCACAAACACACCAATTAGGGCAATGTACAATAAAATTTGTCAAATTCAACGAAATAACTATGGCTCGCAACTAATAAACCCAAAACTTAGGGTTAAAACATACAAGTTAATACCATAAATAAGAGTGGGGGGAGGAAACTTATAGTAAAGAATTTGGAATCTTGAGCAATTTGATCAGAGCTATATATGGTCTACATTCACAAAAGGAAAATTTGGGGGATAATGAGAGAGAGATAAATGACTGGTTAAGATGAGAGTTCTGAAAACCAAAAATGAGAATGTTGGGTTAGTAACAAAACATGGGTATATCGGTCAAAAACCACACATTTTCACCTTAAAGTACATTTTGGTGTAATTTTTGACCTGAGAATATTTTATGAGAGTAAATTATTAAAAGAATTTCAAAAGAGAGTTATTTTATAAAAGTGTTTTATAAAAGGGTATAATTATTAATTTTCTCAAATAATAATGAGACATTAGGAGGGTTAACAGGTTGGTGATCCAATTATCATGACCTTTGGATGTGTATGGTCTTATGGTGTCAAATGATCGTCTTTTCATTTTGAGTTAAGTTTTTTTTTCCCTAAATTGTTCTTTTAGATGGTAATGACCCTTGATAACAACTCTTATGATAAAAAAATAAACAAAATTAAAAGCAATAAAAGGGATAAGTAAACGAGACAAATATGAAAAACGAAAGCATTAGGTTAAGAGGTTAGGTGGTTAGCGATATCAGATTGACATATCAATTACTTTTCTAACACTCCTATATATTAAGATTCGCGAAGCCATTAGCCATACATTAGGGTTCGAGGAGACGAAAGATTTGGGTATATACTTAGAGGTTCCATCAATTAACAGTAGAGTTAATGCGAACAAACTCATATAAATACATATCTACACGTTAGTGTCCCACCTTGATAAAGGAAGAGATAATTTATCACATTATAAACTAGGGAGCTACTCCCTGTATAATCAATTGGTTTTAGAGTGAAATCTTCTCCGGCTAATGAAGCAGACTCTCTCCTCCATATGGCCTTTAATCGCCAATTGGATGAGGCTTTGGAAGAGAGGTTGGTCGACTAAGCGGTTATCACTGGTGCGAAGACAACCTAATGTAACTTTTTTTACGAAACTTAGATGGCGTAGACTTTCTGAGCCAACAAAAATGTGGTCTATAATACTTTAGAATAAATATTGAAACGAGACATGTGATACCGACATGTTTAATAACACAAAGCAAAATATGTCGAATTTATGGGCGTATTTCTTCTCAAGCAAAAAATATTTCAAATGAAGTGCTATTGCCGTTGTTTATGGTCGCCATATCCATTGGTTGATGGTAAGATACTCTCGGAATTCACTACTTCTGATACCCCAAATGTTATACTAGTTGCAACAATTAACTATATGGAGGGAGGAAAACGGATGGAAATGGGACACATTTGCTTATTTTTTTTTCAGTAAGTCTTGCTTAAGACGGGTCGGATCTTACAACGGGTATTTTGTGAGAGAAAATGGGTAGAGGGGACAAGGTGGGCTCCCCCCATGTGCTCTCCACTCACCCTTGATGGGTATTTTGTGAGAGAATATGGTATCCGTCTTAAGCTTAAGACGGATACCTCGGTCTGAAATAAGAATTTGTGTTTTTTTTTACCTTAATCGGAGCTTTTGAAGATTTCCACTTACTCTATCATCCTGATCTCAAGCTTCATGATACGGTTGTAAACCATAAAATTTAACACAAAAATAATATTGAAAATAAGAGTTTTATTTTATAATTGTAAGATTGAGAGGTTACTGTAAACATAAATTACAGGATCTTGATTAAAGCAATAATTACTGAAAGGTACTTACGTGGTATAAGGATACGATATCAATCATAAGGGTATACAATCAATTATGAATGAGTATTACAACATCATGATTAAAGCATTAAATTCATTCATAAAACATAATCAAAACATTAATCAAAATTATAACTATAATCACAATCCTGCTCTGATACCATATGTAAACATAAATTATAGAATCTTGATTAAAGCAATAATTACTGAAAGGTACTTACGTGGTGCAGCCATCAGATCTGATAATAAAGTTACTTGAGAAAGATAAAGAATAAACCCTTATTGCTTTGCCTTCTCCTGCCTTTCTTATTCTCTAATTCACTTTCTTTATGTGTGTTTCTTAATATGAATGAATTAGGTTAAAGCTCAAACAGGTGTGCTTATATAGAGAGGTGGCAGGAGGGGCTTAATAGAATAAGTGGGCTTGTATGTTAATGGCCTGTAAACATTAACCATAATCCACTTAAACTAGGACTCCTACTAAAAACCCGGAATATTATATTTAACCGTTATTAATTAAGGTGACTGACATCGGTAATTAGGTCCACATAACGGAGAATTAAATAATAATTCTTACATTCTCCCACTTGGACCATATTACTGATCAAAACATAATGTCACGTTTAATTATAACATAAGGCGCGTAGACGGTTAAATGAACACATAATGGGTTTATCTTAATTACCCTAATCATCCCTGAACAACTGGTTGAGTCATGGCGGAGACACTACTATAAAAGAGAAGTGGTCCTTCCATGTACTACGAACCAATCACTTAGAATAATCAGTCTGTACAAGGAGCAAACATAATCCCCAAATAATGTCCTTGAGGTAAAGGACCGATTCTGTTAATCGTGCAACAACAATGTATACAATAACAATAATACGATACAGAAAATTGTTCGGAAATCATCATCATAATAAAACATAAGTCGATTAATCAAAACATAAGTGTCATCATTACAAAGCACTAGCATGATCCAAACATAAACGAAAAGCCTTAATGATTATCCTCCAGACCCATATCAATAGCATGCTTCAAAATGTCTTTGGAGGTAATCCCTTAGTTAAAGGATCTGCTATATTAGCACTAGTCATAATGTGCTCAATTGACACAGTGTTTTTCCGAACTTCCTCCTTAACTGACAAGTATTTCATTTCCATGTGCTTTATTCCTTTAGAATACGTGTCATTCTTCGAAAAGAAGACAGCTGCAGTATTATCACAACAAATTCTCAACGGCCTTGCAACAGAATGCATAATGCTAAGCCCTGAAAGAAAATTCCGCAACCATAAATGTAACACCCGGAAATGTACCCTATTTTTTCTAGTAAAAATATTTTACGGTTACTTTTCAGTGAAATATAGTTTTAATCGTAAATTTAATTTTCCGAGTCGAATTTAGAATTTCCGAGTTCATATTTGGAATTTCCGCGAGATTTCATGAGAATCCCGTCTTAAGGCGAGTTTGACTTTCCTTGACTTTTTCCCTCATATTCCACTCACTCCCTTAAAACTATTTCATTCAACTCAAACACCAAAACTTTTCTTCTTCCTTAAGCAACCAAAACCTTGCCTCCCTCTTTGCTTTCGATCTTAGAATTCGCATAGCTCATTCGTTCTTTGATAGAATTCGCGTAAGTTCGTCTCATTCTCCTCCCCTTACCTTCCTCTATCCGTATTGATATTAAAATCATCGTCTTTCTCGCTTTTCAAACTTTCCGTCTTTCTCAAGATGAATTCTATTCATCTTTTATGATCTATTTGTAGGTGGTGACCTCCAAGATCCCGACAAAGACTATTACCTTATCCAAGAGGAGCTTGACGATTAGTAAAGACGCTTAAAGGTAACGGTGAAGGGTTACTCGGTATCATTTACGTGTTTTACATGCTTTATATGCTAGAAATCGTATTAGAATACGATTAGGAAGCCTAGAATTCATAGTATGGATGATGATTGTTGTTACTTGATGAATGTTGATGATGAATATTGATTGTTGATATTTATTAGAAGTGAATTATGAGAATTGGAATTGTTTGGATTGTTGTTTGTTGTTCTCGGGTGAAGGGGTGTTCCCAGCCGGTCGACCGGCCGCCGGTCTGACCACCGGCTGAGAACACTCCAGTAACATCATGTGAATTTTGTATAGGGGTGCTCTGAGCCGGCCCACCGGCCGCCGGTCCATCGACCGGCCTGGACCACCTCAGTAAGGAATGTTTGGATTTTTGGTAATGTGCTCTGAGCCGGCCCACCGGCCGCCGGTCCTACACCGGCCTAGAACACAATACTCTGTTTTTGGTTTTAGCCTGTGCTCCGAGCCGGGGTACCGGCCGCCGGTCACTATACTGGCCTGGAACACGGCTGTGATCTTTTCCTTTGACTTCTAAAACTCGTAATTTATAATAGTTCGCATGATCCGTTTATCGTATAATTTTACGTAGTGACTTACAATATTCATGTTTTGGATATATGATATTTCATTCGCTTGTATCACATGTTTTGTGACGGTTTTTGCTATGTCCCACTTTGAGTCGACTTTTACAAATGATACGGTTTGAGCACGGTTTTGTCTTGTGCTTTGTACTCTCATTCCCTTGGCTACCTTCCCGTTCGTAAGGCTGGAATGTCGGAACGAAGAGGTATCCTACTGCTTAAATGCATGTGTTAGTGGGCATACGCTGACGTTGTTGGGAGTTGAACGCATTGCGTTGATCGACCCGGCCGTCAAATGTTGTGTACTTGCGAGGTGGTGTTATTTGCATGTAGCGTACCGCTTGTTATGAGGCGTGAGCTCTTTTCCGCCTCTTTCGTGAATTGATCTACCGAATTTGGGGTACTCGGCATATATATTGTAAGACCGAGTCTTGGATGCGAAACGTCATCGCATGTCGAATCGGAAAATGTGATTCCGAGAATCTGGCCAGGTTTAGATTAGGAGCCGTTTAATTATCGTTCCTACCAGGAGGAAATTAGTCTACATATACGAAATGTCATCGTGTATGAGTTCAGGGAAATGTGATCTCGTGGATGCCTGTTAATCATACTTGCCATGTACACGATGCTAGTGCGTTTCATTTACCGTGAGAGATGTCGTCGTGTCGTCGTCTTTGAATGCGTGATTTCATGATATTATTCATGGTCATTGCATGATTGGGCACCGTCGTCTTTGAATGCGTGATTTCATGATATTATTCATGGTCATTGCATGATTGGGCACCGTCAATGTCTTGGTTCGTGAATGGATGATAATATGTTGGATTTGTTGTGATCATTGCATGACTTGACTGGGTTTGTCTGTCGAGTCTCAATCTTATCAAACTTATACCGCTAACCGTGAGATACAAGCCCTAGTGAGCGTATTCGGTTGCCTAAGAGTGTCTTTCCCGAGTCGTTGTATAACATGATGGATTTGAACTTGTACTTCATATGGTCGTATCATTATTTATCGAATTGCCTATCTATTCTTATCGTAACTCACATGGATATCTATATATGCATGATTTTACTTTTGTATTTCCTTATATGTACGTTTAAGGTGATATGGCTGGGAGAGAACCCGGAGTTACTCCCCACTGACTGTGGCGTTCATGTTTTTCATGAATGAACAGGTTGCTTGCTTGGATTGACTTTTTGGATATGATATTTTGGGGTTCGGGTGTGAGCTAGCGGGCGTTGTCCCTGGAAGATTAACCTCTAGACGATTTTAGCTTATTTGCTAAACACTTGTTCTTTGTTAACATTTTGAGAGACTCCGTCTCTTTGTTATTTTCCGCACTTAGTTGTAATATTTTGACACGCCTCGTTTTATTTAACTTGCATGTATAAAAGTTTTTAAAAACTACCTATTTCCGCAATATAATTCACATGCTTGTTTGTTTATTATTTCCGCATTCGCGAGGGTTGTCACAACCCATAGTCAGGGTTATAATTTTAACAGTTTGGCACATATGGTAACTTCGGGCTTACAAATAAAGGAAATTGAGCAACAAAGGAAAAAGGGCAGATGTGAAGTTGGTTATGGCAATAAGGTTGAGAGAACCACTTACAAAGAAGAAGGAGAAATGCGGATTTATCCTCAAGGAAAGGAGTGATAGATGAATCATCGGTTGATGCCCATATATTATAATTATATTCTATTATGCCCCTTCATTCGAATGTCCGTTGGGCTTGAAGAGTGGTTGGTTAGTGCACATGACCCCATACCATGTGCGGGTTTTTTCATTTAGTGATTTTCGAGATATTGAAGGCTGTCAGGGTTTGAACACGTGACCTTCGGTCACTCTGACTCTGATAAGGTGATGGTTGATGCCCATATATTATAGTTATATTCTACTCCCTCCCATCCAAACCAAAGGTTACATGGCAGGGAGCACAAGTTTTAAGAAAAAGTTGATAAATGAAGGGTAGTATTGGAATGGAAGTAGGACCACTTGAATATTTAATGTTAATTGGGTGGGCGGGGTAATGGCATTTTGTGTAAATATATAGGGTAGATGAGGAGTATTTGGTCTTATTTGTTACCCAAAAAGAAATGGATAGTTTGGTTTGGATGGTGCAAATAAGGTAAGTGTAACCTTTAGTCTGGATGGGAGGGAGTATTAAGGAGGACGACGGTAAGTGCCGAACAAAATACACGGAGGCACGACTCAATATGAAAGCAAATAAATACATTTCATCAATACATATTTGGCTACAAACACTTTTTGACACACTTTAAAATTTGTCAACTCAATAACTACACATTTGGCACATGCAAGTAGTATCAGGCTAATGATTGTAAGTTATATAACCACACAACCGTAAGAACTATATCGAGGTATTAGAAATACAATCGTTATCCAATACCAATACCAAACCAAAACCAACAGCAATAAAGTCCAAGAAACAGGCGACTGTAACATGAATATGAGCTACTAGACTAGGAAATGGGGATAAAACTTAAACAGTTTGGCGCATGCATGCAAGATGATAAATTAAGCTTCAGGCTGACAAAAAAAGGCAAAACAGAAAAGGAAGAGATCTTGTGAGATTGATCGGGACGGTGAAATTGAAAGGAACACTTACAAAGAAAGAGAAGGGACCTAGGAAAAACGACAGGAGTAACAACCGTCAGAGAGCATCGAACGACAGCACGTTGGTCGACGATTGAGGAGGGCGACACTGGCCGGATGTGTAGTGGGGTTGGTGATTGGGTAACTGTTTTGGTAAAAAACTTGTTAATTAGGTGTGGTACTTGTTTAGGTGGATCAAAGTGGCTATTCTACTAGTACTGCAAATGATAAAACAACGTAAGGAAAAACGCAAAGGAGATATGACACGAGGAATTGGTGACGCGGAAACCCAATATGGGAAAAACCGCGGGGGGAGTCGGAATCCCGCCGAATATATGCACTAAAATGTAAAAGTACTTGCTGAGATGGTACAGAATATTAGGACGTAAATAAAGAAATAAGGATGAATTTGCTTTTGTAACTGCTTGGACGCTTGTATACTGTTTTTATGGTGAGAGAGTTGAATATCCTTTGCGTTAGTTCTGCCTCTAACGGCTCTGGTGGTATTGTTGCGAGATCCCCTCTACTGCTGGTCCGAGTTTCACGGGGTCTGTTGTTGACTCGGCAAATTATGGCTGTTGTTGGTTGTGTTTGTTACATCCATTCTTGGCCGTTGATCTTCTTTCACTTTCAATCTAGTCCATTTATTTGTTCAATCCATGTGCTTTTCTTTCGACCAATCATGTACTGCCACGTCAGCGATCCGTGTGAGGATTCCAACAGTAACAATTTGGGAATTAAGGGTTTCAGCAGGGAGATGGAAAGGGGAAAGTGGAAAGGATTTGGTCTGGGTTAGTACTTAGTAGTAGTAAAATGAGGTACAGATTGTGCATATGTGGTCGTTGGCCATATAACAACAGGTTAGGTTAGCATCAAGACGGATTTGAGACGGATCAGAGACGAATGCGATTTATCGGATTGCTGGTACGGTTTTATAGAGAGACTCAAAGAGAAAATAGATTTGTAAACAAGTTAAAATAATGCTCCAACTTTACTGGGTAGTTACTCGTTTTTAAGAAATGAATCAAGATTATTAAAAAGTAGACTAAATATGTATAATAGCGATTGCATAACGAGTATATTGTCATAATGTTTCTGATTATTTAAAATACTTGATTTAAATATGTACATCATAAGAAGAATATGAATTTAACAATTAGTGCATAACAACCTTGATTTTACACTTGGAATAGTTAAATAACGAATGGACAAAAGGGATAACGACACGACATATTATAAGAAAAGGTCGTGACAGTTACGAATGATCTTTTTCCAAGAAAGATTATTTACAAGCGTCATATCTAACATGATAATTAATAAACCAATAATGTGGAACCAATAAAGAATTCATATAATGAAATTATTTTCTATTTCAAAATATTTGAATTCACCAAATAAGTTAGGAGTAGGAATCGTGATTTCCTAAAGTAAAAAGGAAATCAGAAATTGAGTAATGGAAAATTACTTAAACATAACACTATATAACCTAGATTCCTATAGCCCTATAAATAGTTAACCCTTGATTGAGTCGTCTTTTAGCTACTAATAGCAAAACTAATAAAAACACAGAAAAAAGAAAAAAGAAAAAAGGTTGTACAACAACAAAATCAACTGGACACTTAGATTTTCTCATCTTCTGACTTGTACCCTTAAACACACAGTTGAACTTGTTCAATAACTTCTTCAGGTTTGCTTCTTGTCTCCTTTCTCTCTTATTATACTTTTTCCCCTTATTTATTAATTGTTATTTATTAATTGTTCAATAACATATGTTGTTGCTGTATTTGTGATTCTTCCTTCTTTTTTGTAGAGTAGATTATTATATAAATAAATTATTAAAAATGTTGTTGAATGGAATATAAACTTATGAGATTAGATCCGGTTGCTGTTGGATTCACTGCATGTTTCTCTTTATTATTTTTTGTTAATTATAATTATTACGGATTACTGATGCTCTTATTCGTATTATTTTTGTAACTATCATTCTTTGTATTTTGTTTTTTGAATATTATCATCATCATCATCTTAATTTAATTATGTTTATTCAATACTGTGTGAATTAATAAAGGTGTTCGATATGTTATTGTTAATGTTTCCCTTTCTTAATCTTAATACTCTTCTCTTATATCTCAACACTAAACTTTCAGCTTTTTTATTTATTTTCTGTTATTTGCTGTTTGTTGGTCTTTAGACGTGGCGACACGTCTTATTGTATTGCATACGGGTCAATTCCCCTCACAAAAGAGCAAGCCTCTTACCCCTTTTCTGTGAGGGGTCTCCCCGTTTGAAACTCATTTTTAAATAGTACTTTGTTTTCCATGGAATTATATGTGTTCGCTTATAAACTGCTTATAAACTTTGCACCTTGCACCCTGTGTCTTCTTTCAGTTTCATGGTGGAGCAACTTTTTTTGCTTCCGATATAGTAATGACCCTTTGTAATACAAATGCTGTTTTCTTTTGCTAGCATATAGATGGCTGGAGATTGGTCTACGATGCCTCTTGATCTTCTTGTGGACATATCAATGAAATTGGAAACTTGTGAAGATTTTATTTATTTTTCTTTGGTATGTCGCTGGTGGAATCGTGTTGCGTCGTCAATAAAGAACGAGTGGAAGGGTAATCCAACACCATGGCTTTTACTAGCCGAGAACAAAAATGAAAATCCAGAATGTCATCGAAAGATCTTCAACCTTAAGAATAATAAGTGTTACAAGTTCACTCTCCCGGATATTTTTGAATCAAGGTGTTCGGGTTCAGCTTATGGTTGGCTTGCAATGATTGACCGTTCTCTAAATGTTAAATTGTTTAACCCAATCTCCAAGGCTCATATTCCTTTCCCATCTTTGGAAAACTTCCCAGACATAGTGGGATATAATCCTGAACTCCACGAAACAGAAGATAAGTACATTAATTTGATTTTGACTCGTGTTGTAGAAAAGATGGTCGTTCTCAAAGCGTCTCAAAGTTGTCGTCATGAATTTGTTATAGTGACATTTACTACGTTTGGCATAGCCGTGGCTCGGCCCGGAGACCAATCATGGACATCCATACTTACCAGAGAACAAAAGTATTCTATGGTTGATGTTGTGGTGATGGAGGATCATGTATTTGCTTTGTACCGCGACGGAAAACTTGTGTATTGGAATGCTGAGGAATTTTTCAATCTAGAGTTTGTGAATCAAATCGATTATTCACCAAGTCAGCGTGGTATCTTAGGAAAGGGGTTGAGGTACACGTTCAACAAAGTATATTTGGTACAATCAGGTATTGAACTCATCATGGTGATACGATTCACAGAGGAGCTGTTGGATGAGGCAGGAGAAAATCTTGATGATGACATTGGTTATGAAACCTATGGTTTTGAGGTTTACAAACTCGATCCTATACATAAACTTTGGAAAGAAATTAAAGAACTCTATGATGTGACATTGTTAGTAGGATGTAACTCTTCTATGTCTGTTTCGGGTAATTATTTGCAAGAAAGTGCTATATATTTTACCGACGATGAAACTGAGTTTTGGGAACTACCGAAAGAGCTCGGTGGACATGATATGGGTGTTTATGACATGAAGACAGGTGAAATATCCATATTTTACGAAGGTGACGATATGCGCTCCTCAACCTGCACACCGACTTTGTTTATTCCTCAATTTTAAATTATTTAATTTTGAAATAAATTCCAAATTATGTTATTACATAGTACTATTTGTTTGTTTTGGAAGTGTTTGGGCTTCAACAATTAATTAGAGTTTTTTGTTTTGAAATCCTTTATAAAGGAAATTTAGTATGTGTATCTACAAATTTTGTATTGTTATAAAATTGAAATACAAAATAAATAACTATGTAAATCAAGCATTTTGGGTGTTTTTACTGCCACCCACCAAACATATCTCAAGTTAGATTTGCGAACATACATTTTTCTAGAGCTAAATTTTAAAGCATGCCAGCAACTGACGATATTGTGCTTTGCTGAACTAGTGAACTGCACTTATGGCTAGGGTTTACCACATCTTCGATATATTGCCCGAAAGACGGTTGTTTTATTCCTACAAACTCCAGACAATGTCAACTGATATGTTTAATATTTTTGTTTTAAATAAAAAATAAAAAAGCAATAAATATTGAACTTCAGCAAGCGATGAGCCCAAAGGCGCTGCTATTAGCCAGTCTAAGATAAAAAAAAATTACTATTGTGGAAATGGTAACAAGAGGGCTTCTCCCATTTTAATAGTCAACTGAATATGTCATGCATATAATTGGGTTTGCGACTTTGCGTTCGACAAGAAAGTTTAAGGCTGGGTTACCTATAATAGAATTATAAGAAAGGTTTTAATTGTATTAGAATTGCATAATAATAATGAGATACAAGAGGTCTATTTATACTAATAATAGAGTTCTATGTTTCCTAATCTAGGTAAGGAAATATAATATTACAATAGTAATAGTTTTCCTAAATAATATAAGAAACATAATTAGGAAGTGTAGTAATTAAGAAAGTCTAGCAAGACGGAAACTCGACTTGACTTAGGTAATATTCCCAATACGCTCCCGCAAGACGAACGATCGGAGAGCAAGTGCAGTCTTGGACAAGATGAGTTATGCCAAGGTGATAGTTAGAATGATGATGCGCTTGGTAACGTTGTGCTGAGCTAGCCAATTTATTTTGGTGGGTGACCGAAAGGGTGGTGGTCAAAGTTGATGATCGGATTGTTGCGATATTTTGGTGGCCGAAAGGGTTGTGGCCATGTTGTGTTGATGGCTTGAAGGGTTGTAGCCATAAATATAGTGGTGAGTTTGCATTGTTTAAACTTTGTGGTGGCCTAAAACGGTGGTGGCCATAAACATAGTACTTGGTTGCAAGTGGTGACAGCGGAAGGAGAGTTATAAGGCCGAACAAAGTCCGGCTTTGGATGGTGTCCGAACAAAGTCGGGTTTTGGGTAGAAGCCGAACAAAGTCGGGTTTTGGGTGTAGGCCGAACAAAGTCGGGTTTTGAATAGACTCCGAAAAAAGTCGGGTTTTGGGTAGAGTCCGAACAAAGTCGGGTTTTGGATGGGTGTTTTGAGGGGTTGCCGCAAGGGCACAAAATCGGGTGGCCATAAGGGCACAAATTTTTGAGGTGGGTGGCCACAAAGGCACAAATTTTGAGGTGGGTGGCCACAAAGGCACATATTTTGAGGTGGGTGGCCACAAGCGCACAAATTCGGGTGGCCAAAAGGGTGGTGGTGGGTGGCACAAGAGCCGATTTTTCTTTTTTTTTTTTTTCTTTGTTGTTTTGTTTTTGTTTTGGAGAAGTAGGGTTGATCGGATAATAGACCTCGTCTCACGACACGAGGAGAGTCGGTGGTATAGATAAGAGAAAGCTAGCGAAAGTCAAATCCCGCCGGTGGGTGTTTTACATTATCGACCCACCGGCGAGGCAGCGGAAATTTGTTTTTAGGCCTCAAGAGCGTGAGGCTCTGATACCATAATAGAATTATAAGAAAGGTTTTAATTGTATTAGAATTGCATAATAATAATGAGATACAAGAGGTCTATTTATACTAATAATAGAGTTCTATGTTTCCTAATCTAGGTAAGGAAATATAATATTACAATAGTAATAGTTTTCCTAAATAATATAAGAAACATAATTAGGAAGTGTAGTAATTAAGAAAGTCTAGCAAGACGGAAACTCGACTTGACTTAGGTAATATTCCCAATAACATATACTGCTGAATTTTTGAATTGTGAAATGGTTTGCGCTTATTCATCAATATATCAGACAATCTGTAAGAACATATGGTGTATTGGACGCTAGGAGATGGGTAGGAAAATGAATAGTTATGAAGAGTATCTGTAGTCTGTAGAGTAGTGTTATTTGCGGCCATAATTCCTAAAGGATCGTGTAAATTTGTAATTATTATTTCCGTTGTGTATACCGATCCTTTAATTGGCTATTGATGTTGGTGGCAAGTCTGGCAACCGACTCTCTTTGCAATATACTGATCAATGGTCTTTTGTTTTACACAAATTCTTATTTCAGATCGAGGTATCCGTCTTAAGCTTAAGACGGATACCATATTCTCTCACAAAATATCCATCAAGGGTGAGTGGAGAGCACATGGGGGGAGCTCACCTTGTCCCCTCTACCCATTTCCTCTCACAAAATACCCGTTGTAAGATCCGACCCGTCTTAAGCAAGACCTACTGTTTATTTTAAGGAAGAACTAATAATTGGTTATTAGTAGTGACTGCTGCATGTTGTTCATCTTGTTTTTAAGACTTGTTTTGAGCGTTGGATGAAATTGTTTCATTGTACGCTCGAATATTGTTAATGCATATTCGGCATTACTGTATCACGTACTAGTATCAACATAGATGATCATTAGAATTGTTTTGATGGTTATATGTCCGTTTACAACAATTATTATTGATGGTTGTATGAGATATGACCTTTTTTGTTATTAAAATTGTTTTAATAACTTAAATTAAAACTTGATCACAAAAAATTATTGTGTTTTGTAATTGATAAAATATACAATGTTTTGTCAAAAAGACTTTTCATTCAAGTAGTCAATAAAGTTTATTTTTTTACAAGGAACGACCTGACTACCAGGGGACTTGTAGTTCAGAGAATAATGATATTGTCTATTGTATATGACACGAGTGAAGAAAAGTTATTTAATTTTGTACTTCTAGTCTGGACAACCCAGAGGGTATGAGATTAACTAATTTTCTGTCACAAGGGTGGATGAACTCAACCATACTAATAGGAACGACCTGACTACAAGGGGGATCATTCATGTTTTAAAGTTTATTGTTGTCATTATTTAGACAAAGTCCATGTAACAACCCGAAAAGTACCCAATTTGCTTAAGCAATAGCTTATGGATACTTTTCAGTAGAACTTAAGTTTTTAATATAGGAATTTTTGTTCCGAGTCGTATTTTGAAATTCCGCGTTCGTATTTAGAACTTTTGAGAGATTTCATGAAAAGACCGTTTTTGGTCATCTTTGACTTTTCTTGACTTTTAAATCGTCTTTGACTTTTTCTTGACTTTTTAAAGTTGTCATTGACTTTTCTTGACTTTTAAGGTCGTCTTAAACTTTTCTGGACTTTTAAGTCATTTTCGACTTTTTCCGACTTTTTAGTCGATTTTGACTTTCGTTGACTTTTCCCGACTCGTCTTACAATTTTGAAGACCGAAATTTTATTTAAAAAAATTATAATTTTGATTTATTTTTATTTAGATTTATAAAGATTTATCATAATTTAATATAATTATTTTGAATTTATTTGGAATTTAAAGAATAACGTTTACGGTTTTAACCGATCGTCATTTAACTATTCCCGACGCATCGTAAAGCGCGCAACAAAATCGAAACTCGACTTTGGCATGAGTCACGCGGCCATGTCATCGTTTTCCACGCACGATTGGATATTTTAATTGATTCGATTAAAATAATACAAATATCTTAGATATTTGTTACTTTATCGATCCGTCAACGGAAATTACGCAAAGCGAGCAAAAACAGACCCGAATCACCTCAAACCACACGGCTCCTTAAAGTCCTCTAATAGCCTTGATATTTTGATTACTTTTGATTACAATATCATAATATCTAGATCACTATTTGCTTTATCGATCAATTAACGAAAATTACGCAAAACGCTCGAAATCAGACCGTTTTCTCACCATTCCACACGGTTCAAAAAGTCCTCTAATAGGACTTGATATTTCATTACTTTTGAATACAATATCTTAATATCTAGATATTTGGTGTAATTAACTTTATCGTTAATTATATTTAATCGTTTACCGTAAAACAATTATTAAACGCGAGTCAATTACGGAACAACAATTTCAAAACTCGACACCTTTATTGGTCTATAAACTCACGGCACACACCCACCCCATATGACTCACAAACAACTTTTCATTTAACAACAAATCAAAATAAGATCAAAACCTCACTTTATTTAATCGTTCTTCGCGTTCTTCATCGTTCATCTTTAGTTCTTCATCGTTCTTGAGCAAAACCTCCATAAATCCTTTATTTCTTAATTAAATCCTTCCTAATTTATATTTCTAAGATCTCCTCTTCGCTCTCCATCTTCACGTATGTTTTATTTTCAATTCCGTCAAGATCGTTTTCATCATTTAATTATGGAAAATTTAGTTTAAGTTCTAATAATTGTTTTTCTTGTTATTTCTTATAGGGGAAGAGTTTGAAGACGAATTTGGGGACTCTTATATTTTGGGTGAAGACTAGTAGAAGGGTTTTCTTATTTATCTATTTCTTATATTTTGGTGCTAAGTGATTTTGGCTAGCTAAGGTAACGATTCCGTTTTACTCGACGAATTAATGTCACATAGCCTTAGTTTGTTTTTGTAGTCTTTAGTTTTGGCTCATGTTATAGTATTTATGATTTTAGCTAGTAATATAGCCTTTAGTTTTATTTATTTGGATTTTTGGTTCATCCTTAAATTTTGGTTCATGTTTTTATGAATTATGGATTTTTAGTTAGTAATATGTTAAGTAGTAATTATTATGTTGTTTTATGATTTTTATGTTGTATGGAATTTTTGTGATGTTGGATGATTTTTGATGATTTTATGTTGTATGAATTTTTATGATGATTTAGTGTTTTTGATGATTTTCAAGTTGTAGTGAATTTTTATGTTGATTTATTGTTCTTGATGAATTTTTATGGTTTTTTTTATAAGTTATGATTTTTATGTTGTTTATGAACTTTTAACAAATTTAGTGTTCTTGAAGAATTTTAATGATTTTTACTAAGTTATGATTTTTATGTTGTTTATGAAATTTTAACAAGTTTAATGTTCTTGACAAATTTTGATGATTTTTAATAAGCTATGATTTTGTATGAATGTTGTTAAAATGGTTGTTTGATGATTAAAAACATGTTGGAAGTGATTTGGTGTTGTTGTTGGTGAACCGTGGGGTTGGCAGCCAGACCGGACCAAACAGACCGGTCCAGGCCGGTTCAGACCGGTCTGGGTTGGTCCATGGTGGGTCCGGGTTTTGGTCTTTGGGTTGTGTCGATGTTCGATTGTTTAATTGTTGTTTTGACGGGGTTTAAATATGTTAAAGCATGCGGGGGAAATTATTAGAAACGGTTTTTGGTTAAAATCGAAGTCCAAAAGGCCAAAAACAGGCCCCCATTCTGTCCGTGAGGCCCAAAGGCCCATGTGGGTCGGCCCATCACCCGTGGGTCCCACCTTGGGACTTGTGACGGTTTTTGTGTTATCGTCATTTTTATCGTGTTTTGTAATATTTAGCAAGTGGGAAATATTAATAAGTAAAATATTTAATTAAAAAGGTTTTCATAAAATTATTATTTCTCACATGTTAGAAATTATAATACGAGATTAAGTTTACGTGGAAATCATTTAAGTCAAGCGGGTTTTGGGTATAATATGGTAATTCACATGTTAGAAGTAGTAATAAAATAACATGTAATGAATATGTGGATTTTATGTCTATGTGATAAAGACTCTGCTTCTAGCCGGTTTGATCCAACGGGTTTGGTCAAACTAAGATCTAGTCAGCCCCGATTTGACTGATGACCCGTCGCGGGACTCGGGTCGGGGATTTGTCTTCAAGTATGGTTGTATTTAATTATTGAATTAGCCTTAATAGATATGAGGCGATATGATATATGATTATTACTGATATGCAATTAGTCACATGATATGATGTTTTTCCTGTGACTGTTTAATTATATGGTTGGTGTCGTGTTGACTAAGTACCCATAGAGAATTACGGTTATATGGCATGTTAAGTCGTATCTTGGCCATGTTTTAAAGGTAGCCTCTGAGTTAAGATATTAGTTTGGTTCGGCCATTGTAATTCTAAATGAGTATCTTGGACCATGACATTGATAGGCCCGGACTATCTTTAACGAGCATATGGAGTTCACTGCTTGATAGCTTTTGTGTCTCGGCTTGGTGGGTTTATATCCAAGTCGGGGCATGGCTGCCTAATCCACTTTGGGAATGGAGCCAGCTTAAGTACTAGCCAACTCTGTCTAGGGGGTCGCCTAGTAGAGATTCTTGTGTACTTTTGGTCACGAGACGGGGAATGGAATAGCTGTTGTCGCTAGGTCTGATCAGTCTAGGACTAGGATGTTTTCCTACATTGTGGTATAGCCTCGAGTTACAGATGACTATTGACGGTGCTAAGAACTTATGCCTGTTTGTAGAAGTATTGGTCTTTCATGTTTGTATGATTCTATGAGTTCTAGAAGGTGAGATGCAAGCCGGCTAGGATTGATAGAGATTGGATTACTGATTGTTAACTGATTCACATGATTACGTGTTGATTAGGGTTTGAGTGTATCAGGGCCATGTTACATGGTAACCGCTGAGCCAGCATACCAGCTTCCCTACCTCGGTTATATTTTATTATCGGTTTCACATGACAGCTTTCACATGATAGGTTATGTGTTAGTTATTTGTTTCATAACATGAAAAGCATATCATATATGTTTAAGTTTTGTATTTTCTATATACATTGCTTTTATGTTTTTCATGTTTCATTAAACTCGACATTTCGTGGCTGGGAGAACTCGGAGTTACTCCCCACTGACTGTGGCTTCCGTGTTTATATTTAATGCGGTCGAACACGTGGTGATGCATATTTTGGGGTACATGACGAGCTAGCGAGCGAAGTATTTTACCTTGGACCTATATTCGGTTCATAGTTTGTATATTATTAGATACACTTTTATTTCCGTATTTATACGGGAGATATGTCTCCCGTCTTGTACATTTCGTTTGTAGAATAGTAGTTCCGTTTTGTAAATGACCTTTTTATTTTATGACACCTTCGTTTTGTACTATCTTATTTCTTTTACGTATTTAAATAATTTTTTTTCTTTCCGCAAATTTGAGGGTGTCACAGTCCATGTCTTAATGATGTATGTTTTGTGTTCTTGTTTTCCGCTTTTCCTTCGTATCAGATTTCTCATAATGACAATTATTTCACTGCGAAGCATTCTTGATGCTAACAAACTGTCTGGCAACAATTTTGATGATTAGTACCAGAACTTGAGAATTGTTCTCATGCATGAAAAGCTTATCGATGTGATCGATAATCCCGCTATGGTAGCACCTCTTGAAGGCGAAAGTAATGCAACTGCAATAGATGCATATGCTGAATAGAGTACTACTACAAAGTGCATTATTTTGGCCTTCATGAGTCCTGAATTTCAGAGACAACATGAAAATATGATTCCTCCACAGATCATTGCACATCTTAAAAAGATGTACAAGTCTCATAGTGAGGCTGCTAGATATGAGATATCTAAGTCCTTAATTAAGTCTGGATCTGTGGATATGGTTAGTAACTCTTCTAAGAGTAGGAGGGTAATGACTAACCAGTCAGAGGATGAATATTTCTTTTGCAAGAAGAAAGGACACTGGAAAGGAAATTGTGTAGAGTATAAGATGGCTCTGAAAGACGAGAAACATGGTAAAACAATTGTGAAAAATGTTTTCATGATTTATTTGCTCAACTATTGATACAACTAAATGGGTATTAGATACATGCTGTAGCTTTAACATTTTCAATACGTTGCAAGGTTTAAGGATCAATAAATGGTTAAAGACTGGAGAAGTCAACCTACAAGTTGAAAATGGAGCAAATATTGCTGGACAATATGGGAACATAGAAATAAAGTGGTTTTTGATGGCAAAGAAGTGGATCCAAGGTGTGTAGTGCGTCAAACTCAAAATGCGTGGGAGGAGATGTCGAGGTGGGGGTTTGTGCGCTCTGGTGGTGGTCGGGCAGAGGGGTTGGCCGAAGAGGATAGAACGGCGCGAGGATGGAAGGCTGCTCCAATGGGGTTTGTTAAACTTAACGTGGATGCAAGCGTTAAGGAGGAAGACGGGGCATGGTGTGCCGAGATGATACGGGCAGAGTTTTGTGGGGTTTGTCGATCGTGTAGGACCAGAGTTGGGAGCCACATGTAGCTGAGGCGGTTGCAATCTTGGAGGGGATACAAGAAGCAGTTTCTAGGGGAATAGAGTAGGTGGTGGTGGAAAGCAACTGTCTTCGAGTAATTGATGCTCTCAAGAAGAAAACGTTTCGTAGAATTATTTTTCATTTAGTCTTAGATGATATTTTGTCAATGAGTAAGTAAGGCTCCGTTCTTTTGGGCTGAATTTTGCTGAACCTTTTTTAACTGAACTTATATGAACTGAACTTATAAAAGCTGAACTGAACTGAACTGATAGGAGCTGAACTAAACTGAACTGTACTTATAGGACAGTATATGGGTAAAGTGGGGGGGAAATAGTTTAGGTCTATTTTTCTAAAAAAAATTGGAGTTTATAAGTTACTTTTGTATGTTTTTTTAAGTTAAAACTCATATTAAGTAAGTTTATATGTATTCTTTTTTAGTTATATTGTAATATTTTGAGTTTAATGTTTAAGCAAATGAACTCACAAACTTTACACTAAAATTTATAATCTTTAAAACACAACTCAAAAAATTAATTATAAAACTTAGAAACTGCACCATCTGATGAAGTACATCAAGTGTTTGATAATGCACAAATTGTAACGTAAATATCTTGGATTTTACATTATTATAAAAATATATATTTGATATTCGTATTGTACTTATAAAGGCGGGTCAAACAAGATTCCACGTGATTATATTTTCTATTATGTATTGCACATAAATTTGAAGATTTTATTCATTTGAGAATTGTGTCAAAAAAATGAAATGTTTAGTTTAGTTTGAGTAGCATATTAATCATTGATTTCATAACAACTGGAAAATGGCCCGAACTTGAAACCCGACCTCCCAGCCTGGTTTCCTCCAAACCCAAACCCAAAAGATTGACCCATTTGTAAGGTATACTTATTACTCTCTCTCCCTTTACCATAAGTCACCTTTGGGAAGGATATATCTGTCACAAACTACTAACGGGTCAATTACTACTCACTTGGGTAGTTAAGAAGAACCTAGAATCACAAACGGTTTGTCCTTTCAAACCCATGTGGGTATTATTTGACTAGTCACAAGCTTGTGACGGATATTCCCGTCACAAATGAGAATTTGTGCTCCCTTTATCCCATTATAATAATCAGTTGGTTTTGCTTCAAACGGGGTAACCAATCTTATTACTTTAGACGGGTCAAGTCCCCTCACAAAAGAGCAAGTGAGGCAAATGGGGGGATTATGCTTATTCCTCAATTCCTCTTTTGTGAAGAATCTTAACCCGTCTGAAGCAATAAAGCAGCTCGCCCGTTTAATACAAGAATTTCTGCATAATAATTTGCTTACCCTCATTTTTAAACTAGTATTGGTGCCCGGCTCCGCTCGGTCTACCTATATTTATTATTAAAATTTATTTTAATTAAATATACTTTAAAGTTGTATAACTAATAAATTTATCATAAATATATTTTTTTTATGACATATCTTCAAAATTAAGATAAAATAAATTATTAGACAATTCATTACTCTCACTATCAATATTTTACATTGATCAATTAGTCTGCTAATTGTTCATATATACTTTTTTTTGTAGTATTGTTTCTTTAATTTGTTACATTCGTTATTATTATTGTTACTTTCACTACTTCCACCGTAATTATTGTTACTTTCACTACTTCCACCGTAATTATTGATACTTTCACTAATTTCGCATTAACATTGAAAACTACCCCGTTGTTGTTCTATTACTTTCATTAATTACTCCTGGTTCTAATATTGTTATTTTGACTATTGAACCGAGTGATTACTATAATTTGATTAACTGATGAGTAAACATGTAGTTTGAGTACACATGCAATTTTAAGAGGCTCATATATTAATATAAATATATTGCATATATGTTAAATCAAATTAAAATAATTATGCAATATTATATCTTTTGAAAACCAAGCTTGATTTATTTACCTTTTAATAGTTTCCAAAATATTTTGTGTAAGTTAAATAGTTATAAATTTTTAATTTAATGTATATTAGTTTTATACCAATGCAAAAATGCACGGGTGATTTTAAATATTTGAAATCTCTGTACGGTAATTAGACATTATATCTTTCAAGTATTAATTGAAAAATATAATGTATATTAATAGCATACATTGTTAAATGTTATACCGGTGCGGGATATTGATGCACGAGATTAGATATCCAACAACCTTCTGTTAAATGCATAAGTTTTATATCTGATCACAATTCAAAAATATGATTTAAGTATTTAAGCAAATATTAAAATAATAGTGCTATGTAGTGAAATTTCCTTAAATTTATATGGTATACAAAACAATAATCAGATACGGTATTAGTAAAGATTAATCTATGTACGGAGACCTGGTAAAATTGATCCAACTTGAATAACTCGACCCGAATAATCCGGCCCAACACTCGAATTTAATACCCGGCCTTGACCCAAAACCCAACTTGACCCCACCCACTATAATCCGACCTCAATGTTTATTGTTACAAACGGATTATTATACATGAATATATAACTTGATAATCACTATTGATCATAACCCAAACTAACCTGACCTGAAACAAACAAACCAGAAATTCACCCGATCCGAATTGACACGGCTGAAACCCGACCCCGATTGACCCGTTTTATCACGTCTATTACGCCCATCCTTTTCTTTAGGTAATAGGCCCATCTAATCTGATGGATATAAAAATATCATACTAACAAACCCAAATCAATCAAATAACAAAACCTGCCTGCCGCATGCTATTGTTATGGAAAACATAGTCTTACTCCTTCATTTCAATTATGCCTCACTGCCGAGTCACTGGATGGCACTAAGGCCCTGTTCTTTTAGGCTAAATAAGAGCTGAACTGAACTGAACTGAATTTATAGGAGCTGAACTGAACTTATAGGAGCTGAACTGAACTGAACTGAGTTTATAGGAGCTGAACTGAACTTATAGAAGCTGAACTGAACTGAACTGAACTTATAGGAGCCGAACTGAACTTATAGGAGCTGAAGTGAACTGAACTTATAGGAGCTGAACTGAACTGAACTTATAAGAGCTGAACTGAACTTATAAGAGGTGAACTGAACTGAACTAAACTTATAGAATCTGAACTTTTCTGAACTTAATTTTACTTAATTTAATAGAATATATAGAATCTAAAATTTACTAAACTGAACTTTATTACATAAGGTAAGATAATAACATAATTCCGATTTATATACATTGGTTTGTTCGAATAGATTTCTACGTTGACATCATCTTTATCTGTATCTTTATCTTTTGGAAAGGACTGTCATAAAAAAGTATACTCTAAAACATAAGGTAAGATAATAACATAATTCCGATTTATGTACATTGGTTTGTTCAAATAGATTACTACGTTTACACTACGATAAAAAATAAATCACATATTACATCGTTTTCTAACCATCTATTTCCATATCATCATCTTCCTCATCACTTTCTTCTTTATCTTCACTATCACTCGTAAGAGTCGTAACAACGAATCTATTGCCTCGCCAAATGTTTTTTACTATCTTGTTTCGTACCTTGAACATGGTTTTTTTCCGGTTATCATCAAACATGCCCAAATCTACTGTTCCTTGAATATTCACGTCATGTTGTATAATAGGTATTCCAAGAGTATGCATCCTTATAAAATTATGGAGTGTGAATGTATAAAACAATAATAGACATTTGATACTTTTGTGACATTAGGGGCATATTTTTTAACACCCATCTTTTTTTCAATTTACCAAATGTCATTCTACTAATTAATGTCAAATGTTTTTATATCGGTTTTCATAAATAATATATTCCGTATAACTTTTCTGAACTTAATTTGTAAGAATTGAATTTTTCTGAACTGAACTTATAAGAGCTTAACTGAACTGAACTGAACTGAACTTATAGGAGCTGAACTTAACTGAACTTATAGGAGCTGAACTGAACTGAACTTATAGGAGCTGAACTGAACTTATAGGAGCTGAACTGAACTTCAAGGGGCTGAGTTTAAGTCCAAAAGAACAGGGCCTAACTGTAACACCCCGGCCCAAACCTTGGGTCGGGAGCGGTCACTCATGATAGCTCTCCAGGCTGTGTACATGGCCCACAGATCAACACGGGTCCTTTCCAGCGCATTTTGTCCTCACTCATGCGCATCCCGGGAACCTTCCCAGGAGGTCACCCATCCTAAGACTACTCTCAGTCAAGCACGCTTAACCTTTGAGTTCTTTTGCATGGATGACCAGAAAAGAAAGTGCACTTTGTGGATATGAGTAGTACTTTCAATCCTTTTAAGCACTAGTCATCTAAGCCTATCAATGGACCTCTTCAAATAACGTGGGGTGTTACAATCACCCCCACTTGAAGAACGCAACGTCCTCGTTGCGCCTGGGAGCATAACCGCTAACCCAGAATCCTCCCCCGCTAGGTGGGTGACCCAGGTACTCCCGACCACAGGCTCACCACACGGTCGCAGGGTTGCTCTGATACCATTTGTAACACCCCGACCCAAACCTTGGGTCGGGAGCGGTCACTCATGATAGCTCTCCAGGCTGTGTACATGGCCCACAGATCAACCCGGGTCCTTTCCAGCGCATTTTGTCCTCACTCATGCACATCCCGGGAACCTTCCCAGGAGGTCACCCATCCCAAGACTACTCTCAGTCAAGCACGCTTAACTTTTGAGTTCTTTTGCATGGATGACCAGAAAAGAAAGTGCACTTTGTTGATATGAGTAGTACTTTCAATCCTTTTAAGCACTAGTCATATAAGCCTATCAATGGACCTCTTCAAATAACGTGGGGTGTTACACTAACTCTGTTAAATCTGTCGGTCTATCTTTAACGGTTTGGTTCTCTGACATTTTTTTATCAACAATTGAGTTTATTTTTTTTTGCCATATTTTTCGATTTCATGGTTTTATTTCAATGTAATAATATTAATTTTTTCTTTAATGATATTGAGGCTTGTTGTAAACATCCTGTGTATCTGATTTTTTTTTTCCGTTTTAATTTTAGCACAAAGTGTTAATTTTGGGCCAAATTTGATGTTTTTCTCCTAGTTCTATTTTACAAATTTATATATTACAAGTTTTTTTTTCAAATAAGTAATTTCTTATTATTATTTTTCTCCTTGGTATGGACTCTGGATTCTTCATACACTCCAATTTCAAATCTGGAAACTTTCTTCACATATTTTCCATTAATCTCATATGTGAAAAATTTTCTTTAATTTTCGATTTTATAATTTCTTTTTCATTTTGAAGTAATTTTAACATGCTTTTAATTTCGGCTTTGCAATTTTCTTTGTTTAACTTATTTGAACATGATTTTAATCATATTGAGCCTATATTGAATAATATGAATAAATTGTGTGTGAGAAAAGAAAAGTAGTAAATCATGCAACCCCTTTTCTTTAAGCAAAAAGGTAATTTTGGAACCCTAAAATTGGGGAAACAATAGAAATCCTCTAAATGTTTCATCTTTTATATAAAGAAGATTCTATGCTACTAATTAATATCATAAATGGGGCACGTTTGTTTTTAAGGAAAATCACCCTATTTTGATATTTTCTAAATTTATACTTCAACAAAAATTATATAATATTTACATTGAAATCCCTTGATCAGGTTTATCACATAGCGCTATCGATTAAAAACTATTTTGTATAATTAGTTTGTATAACTTTATTTAATCAGTTGGTCTTGCTTCAGACGGACCATTTTGGTCTGAAGCAATAAGACGGAATTTTGTAATCACTTTATAGTTAGATGTAACCACTATTGAAAACAAGTTGATATAAGTTGTGGTTACATGTTATCAAAAAGTGGCAACATAATCCCGTCTTATTTTTCAGACGGAAATGCTCCGTCTGAAATAAGAATTTGTGTTATTTAATTAGATAGAAGTCCATTGATTTCAGAATTTAATATATAGTATAGGTAGTACTTTGTATACCATGGAATTATTAGCCATATCAATTCAAAACAAGAAACACAATCATAATATTGTAAATACAGAAAGAATACATTTACATATCATTGTAATTATAGAAAATATACTAGACATATTCTACCTGTATTCATATAAATATGTAGCTCCTATCATTATGTTAATACAACTCATTCAAACACAAAACTGTGACAACCCTCGCGAATGCGGAAATATAAAACATACAAACATGTGAAAAGATATGCGGAAATACGGTATTTTAAAAACCTTTAAACATGCAAGTTATATATAACACGAGGTGTGTCAAAAGGTTACAACAAGTACGTAAATACAACAAAGAGACGGGGTCTCTTAAAATGTTAACAAAGAACAAGTGTTTAGCAAAACTAGCTAATATCGTCTAGAGGTGAAAACTTCCAGGGACAACGCCCGCTAGCTCACACCCGAACCCCAAAACATCATATCCAAAAAGGCATCCAAGCAAGCAACCTGTTCATCCATGAAAAACATGAATGCCACAGTCAGTGGGGAGTAACTCCGGGTTCTCCCAGCCATATCACTTTAACGTACATATAAGGAAATACAAAAGTAGAGCATGCATATATAGATATACATGTGAGTTACAATAAGAAAAGATAGGCATTCTATAGATAATGATAAGAACATAAGAGGCACAAATCCGAATCCATCATGATATTCAAAGACTCGGGAAAGACACTCTTAGGCAATCGAATACGCTCACTAGGGCTTTACATCTCACCGTTAGCGGTATAAGATTGATAAGATTGAGACTCGACAGACAAACCAGTCAAGTCATGCGATAATCACATTAAATCCAACATATTATCATCCATTCACGAACCAAGACATGACGGTGTCCAATCATGCAATGACCATGAACAACATCATGAAATCACGCATTCAAAGACGACACAAGACAACAACTCTCACGGTAAATGAAACGCACTAGCATCGTGTCCCAGCAAGAATGATTAAAAGGCATCCACGGGATGACATTTCCCTGAACGCATACACGATGACATTTCGTATATGTAGACTAGTTTCCTCCTGGTAGGAACGATAATTAAACGGCTCCTAATCTAAACCTGGCCAGATTCTCGGAATCACATTTTCCGATTCGACATGCGATGACGTTTCGCATCCAAGACTCGGTCTTATAAAATAACGCCGAGTACCCCAAATTCGGTAGATCAATTCACGAAAGAGGCGGAAAAACAGCTCAAGCCTCATAACAAGCGGTACGCTACATGCAATAACACCACCTCGCAAGTATACAACATTTGACGGCCGGGTCGAACAACGCATAGCGTTCAACTCCCAACAACGTCGTCATATGCCCACTAACACATGCATTTAAGCAGTAGGATACCTCTCCGTTCCGACATTCCAGCCTTACGAACGGGAAGGTAGCCAAGGGAATGAGAGTACAAAGCACAAGACAAAATAGTGTTCAAACCGTATCATTTGCATAAACCGACTCAAAGTGGGACATAGCAAAAACCGTCACAAAACATGTGATACATGCGAATGAACATATCATATATCCAAAACATGAATCAATACATGATACCCAAGCATTAGACCAAGTTTAAGAAGCATAATAAGTAAGAAACATAGATAACTCTCCAACACAACAAGTTTGGAAACTAACTTAAACAAGGGTTCACTTCAAACTGTTATAACTAGAGTTCTAGATATGGGAATGCAGAAATTCCAAGTCGAGGTGATAGCTTATCCTCTTACGGTTCCAACGAATGGTCACAAGCCCAAAACAAGCAAGTAACGAAGGAGATATGAGCATTCTACCAAAAAGGGTCGGGGCTGTGAATTTACACGAGTCCACCCGAGAACCAACAACACCTTCCTATCATTTCCCATTTTACAAGTAAAAGTGATCTTACAAAATAGATGGGGTATTTTCGAAATAGATGGGGTATTTTCGAATTAGATGGGGTATTTTCGAAATAGATGGGGTATTTTCGAATTAGATGGGGTATTTTCGAAATAGATGGGGTATTTTCGAATTAGATGGGGTATTTTCCTAATCGATCTAGCAACTAGCTAAACAATCAATATTCATCATCAACAATCATCAACTAACAACAATCATCCTCAAAATCATAAGTTCTAAGCTTTCTAATTGTATTCCAAAAACGAATTCTAACATGGAAATCATGTAAAACACGTAAATGATATCGAGTAACCCTTCACCGTTACCTTTACGCGTCTTTAATCGATTCTAAACCTTCCTAGTCTCCACCTACATACAATTAGATAATAAAAGATTAATATCATTCACCTTGAGAAAGACGGATAATTTAAAAAGCAAGAAAGACGGAAATTTTATTACCAATACGGATAGAGGAAGCTAAGAGGGGAAGAATAAGACGAACTTACGAGAATTTGAGCGAGTAACGAAGGAGTAGTGACGATTTGAAGACGGATCAAAAATGGAGGCTAGGTTTTGGTGTTTATGGTGAGGAAGAAGAGTAAGTGGAAAAATGAAAGAAAGAGTTAGGGTTTGAGGGAGTATATAAAGGAAAAAGTCAACGAAAAGTCAAACTCGCCTTAAGACGGCCTTTTCATGAAATCTCGCAGAAATTCCAAATACGAACTCGGAAATTCAAAATTCGACTCGGAACTTAAAATTATAAATTAAAACTTAAAATCGCTGACACGATTTCGTAAAATATTTCTATTAGAAAAATAGGGTACATTTCCGGGTGTTACAAAACCCTAGTCTTATATGGTATCAAAAGGCTCTTCTCGATCCGCAGCAAACCTCCGACCCAGGCGACTCACCTTCAAACGCCACTCTTCCTCGCTTCCGCACCCTCTGTCCACCATGACAACCACCACTATCAACACCACCACCGACACCAATGTCACAAATCCTCATGAAACCACCAAACCATTGACATCTTTGAATTTAAACCATTGTGTCAAATTGAATCCGCTAAACTATACAGCGTGGCATTTCCAACTGACCCACATTCTGTTTGGGTTCAGTCTTCTCGGGTTCCTCGACGGATCCGACACTCCACCACCTACAACCCTTGCCGACAGCAACACCACAAACACAGCCTACCTATCATGGCTCAAACAGGACGGATTGATACTCGGGGCTCTTATGGGCACGATATCATCCGCCCTTCAATCCTTGATTGTTAGAGCAAAAACATCTAAAGAGGCGTGGGATATCCTCGCTAACACATACGCAAACCCGTCACGAGCACATATTTTACAGTTAAAAGAACGACTTGATTCCATCGTAAAATCGACGGATCAAACCATCACTGATTACATGAACCAAATAAAAGCTTGTGTCGACCAACTTGCTCTTATGGGCAAAACTTTAGACCCCGAAGATGTCGTCTCAAAAATATTTAAAGGCCTAGACTACGAACTCTACAAACCCGTGATTGATACTGTTAGAGCTCGTGATAACCCCATCACCTTTGAGGCCCTCCACGAGAAACTCCTTCAACACGAGCTCCTCGTGAAGCACCACCCCACCTCCAACCCTTTCCCTCCGTCTGCCAATCCAGCATACCGAGGCCATACCCACAACCGGAGTCACTATCGACACTACAATCAGGCTCCCACCCAGGCCATAACCAATCCCTTAAATCAGCCTAACCAAAACCCCAACCCGAGACCATTCAAAGGACGATGCCAGTGGTGTCGTCAAACCGGTCATGTGATTGCTAACTGCCCGAACTTCAGGAAGATATTTCCAAACATTGTCTTCCTCGAGCCACCATCCTACCGTCAACAAAATGACGTACCCCAAGCCCATCTCGCAACCCATGGCAGCCCCCAACCCAACCCGAATTACCTTCTCGACAGCGGGGCGTCACACCATCTTACCCATGACTTGGACACCCTAGCATTCCATTCTCCTTATGATGGCTTCGACGACTTGATCATCGGAGACGGCTCCACCCTTCCCATTACTAATACAGGTTCCTTTACATTGCAACGTCTTAAATTTAATAATGTATTACATGTTCCAAAAAATTCCCGCAATATATCATCAATATCGCAACTATGCCTCGATAATAATGCTTATGTGCTTTTCTCACATGATTCATTCTTTGTAAAGGAAATCCGAACGGGGAAAACCCTCCTCCAGGGTCGTGCTAACCATGGAGTCTACGAATGGTGTCCTCCAAAACCGGCTGCTCTAGTTGCTGTCAAAGAGACGCCTTCACTATCTTGGCATCATAAGTTAGGCCATCCGTCTTATGATGTAATCAAACTTATCAATAAAAATTTGTCATCTTCTATTAAGGACTATGAACATTGTCACTCATGTAGTATCTCAAAAAGCAAGAAGCTTCCTTTCTCTGTTTCTTCGTTACATTCATATGCACCACTCGACCTAATTTTTTCGGACCTATGGACAAGCCCAGTCCTATCCCGAGACCACTACAAATACTATGTAATATTTGTAGACCATTTTACAAAGTATACTTGGCTATACCCTTTAAAACGTAAATCCGAGACTACCACCATATTTACACAATTCAAAGCACTAGTCGAAAAATATTTTCAAAAACCCATTAGACGTTTTTTTTCCGATAACGGTGGCGAATACACTAAACTTAATCACACCCTTCTAAATGCTGGCATTACTCATAATACGTTACCTCCTCATACACCGGAACACAATGGCTACGCCGAAAGACGGCATCGCCATATTGTCGAAACCGGCCTCGCTTTACTAACTCACGCAGGTCTTCCTACAACCTATTGGCCTTTCGCTTTTAGTACGGCAACATACCTCATTAATCGATTACCTACCAAAACATTAAATGGTAGCTCACCCTATTTAAAACTACATAATACTACACCAAATTATACAAAACTCCACAATTTCGGATGTCTCTGTTATCCGTGGCTACGACCGTATACTAAACACAAACTAGAAAACCGCTCCATCGCTTGTATTTTTATTGGTTACTCAAATACTCAAAGCGCTAACCATTGTCTTGATCCCAAAACTCATCGAGTTTACACATCCCGGCATGTCCAATTTGTTTATGACACCTTCCCCTTTCATAAATCATCTTTAACTTCATCAACCTCTCCACCTCAACCTGCTCCTAATGATTGGTGCACCCTACACATACCAATCGTCCCACCTTCTACCCCACCGTCATCCTCAACCATGCCCACCCCTGCTCCGCCGCGATGACACCAAGAATCCTTCACTCATGTCTACTCTCGGCGCCCTTCTACAGCCAACCCGCCACCCCCACCACCATCTGATACACCACACCACACTTCCTCCCTTCCCACTTTTACGCCTACCACCGAGCTCTATGTCGCTCCCCGCTCAAAACGTTCCAAACCGGACCCACCACCTAAAACGATAACCACTCGACTAGATCACAACATTCGCAAAATCAACCCTCGCTATGCCAATCTCGCTCAAGTAAACTCTTCCACCGATAACCTTCTTAACACCATCAAACAAGCACTTATCATCCCTCATTGGTGCCAAGCTATGCAAGACGAATTCAACGCTCTTGACCGAAACTCCACCTGGACTCTTGTTCCGAGAACTTCGTCCCAAAATGTCATAGGATGCAAGTGGGTTTTTCGGAACAAATATAACCCAGATGGCACTCTCAAGCAACACAAGGCTCGCCTCGTTGCAAAAGGATTTCATCAACGACCTGGAATTGACTATAACGAAACCTTTAGTCCCGTTATAAAACCCACTACCGTTCGTCTAATTTTAGCTTTGACTGTCACTAAGTCATGGTCCATTCGGCAACTCGACGTTAACAATGCATTCCTACAGGGTCATCTAACCGACAATGTATTTATGACGCAACCACCCGGCTTCGTTCATCACACCACACCCGACTATGTTTGCAAATTAAATAAAGCTATATACGGATTAAAACAAGCTCCAAGAGCTTGGTACACCGAACTTAAAACCCATCTTTTAACCTATGGTTTCAAACAATCTATTTCCGACTCCTCTTTATTTACATTGCACACTAAAACCACTTGTATCTACATGCTTATATACGTTGACGACATTATTGTCACCGGACCACATCAAGCACAACTACAAGCCTTTATTGACAAATTATCACAACGCTTCTCACTAAAGGATCTTGGACCACTATCATATTTTTTAGGCATAGAAGTGACACCAAATTCACTTGGATTACATCTCAACCAATCTAAATACATTTACGACCTACTTACTGAATACAAAATGAACGATGTCAAACCAAACTCTACTCCTATGGCGACATCTCCACCGCTCACGCGTGAAGACCATCACCGCATACACGATCAACCTACCTATCATGATATCGTTGGCAGCCTCCAATATCTATCCCTAACCAGACCCGATATTGCCTTTGCCATAAATCGTCTTGCGCAATTTCTTCATCACCCTACCACCACTCATTGGACTGCGTTAAAACGTCTCCTTCGCTACCTACAAGGAACTCAGTCCCTTGGCATTCAGCTTTACAGTAACTCACCATCTTGCCTTCATGCGTTTTGTGATGCAGATCACGCAGGAGACAAAGACAACTACGTGTCAACAACAGGCTATGTCATCTACCCCGGTCGAAATCTCATCTCCTGGTCCTCCAAAAAACAGCGCGGTCTTGCTCTCTCCACAACTGAAGCTGAATTTCGTGCTATCGCATCTGTCACCACATAAACCCTCTGGCTCCGCAATCTTTTGACAGAACTTCACATCACCGTTATCAAACCTCCAACCATTTTTTGTGACAACATCTCCGCCACTCTATATGCAAAGAACCCAGTTTTTCACTCACGCATGAAACACATGGCTCTGTCATTTCATTTCGTCAAAGAACAACTGCACCAAGGACAAGTTCGGATTCAACATATCGCAAGCAAAGACCAACTCGCTGACATACTCACCAAACCACTCCACAAAACTCAATATCTCGGTCTACGAAACAAGATCGGCCTTACACTTCGGACGTCCATCTTGCGGGGGCGTATTAGCCATATCAATTCAAAACAAGAAACACAATCATAATATTGTAAATACAGAAAGAATACATTTACATATCATTGTAATTATAGAAAATAGACTAGACATATTCTACCTGTATTCATATAAATATGTAGCTCCTATCATTATGTTAATACAACTCATTCAAACACAAAACCCTAGTCTTATAGAAATTATATGTCTTCGCTTATAAACTTTGCACCTTGCACCATGGTGTCTACTTTCAGTTTCATGGTGGAGCTACTTTGATTACTTCCGATATAGTAATGACCATTTGTAATACAAATGCTGTTTTCTTTTGCTAGCATATAGATGGCTGGAGATTGGTCTACGATGCCTCTTGATCTTCTTGGGTCCATAGCAATGAAATTGGAAAGTTGTGAATATTTTATTTATTTGTCTTTGGTATGTCGGTGGTTGAATTGTGTTACGTCCTCGATAAAGAACTAGTGGAAGGCTAAACCAACGCCATGACTTTTACTAGCCGAAACAATAATGAAAATTCAGAATGTATTCGCAAGATCTTCAAGCTTAAGAATAATAAATGTTACAAATTCACTCTCCCGGAGGTATTTGAATTAAGGTGTTCGGGTTCAGCTTATGATTGGGTTGCAATGATTGACCGTCCTCTAAATGGTAAATTGTTGAAACCAGTCTCCAAGGCTCATATTCCTTTCACATCTTTGGAAATCTTCCCAGGCATAGGGGATATAATCCTAAACTCCAGAAAACAAGAGATAACTACATTAATTTGACTTTGACTGATCCCTACCCTCTAAAACCATCCCCAAGCAAGGTCAATAAGTAGGTCATGACCTTGCTTGGTCACATTCAATATGTATATTCGCTCAGAAGCTGTCACATTCCGATTCTAATATCACGTTGACTTTCTATGTCGATTAATCATACGTATATTTGACGATTGTCCCTGAAAGATGTATTGTTTTTACGGTTGTATCGTGCTCATAATGGAGATTGATGCTTTCTAGGGTACCTTGTTACTTTCCTGAATATGTATAAAAGCTTTCCACAATCCGGTAAATAATCCAAATGGTGACAAAGAAACTACGTAAACTATCATGCTAATATTCATTATGTTTCTTGTAGCCATTTACGTTCTTTGGGCTTACCTTATGTTTTTATCTATTACAAGTCTAAGTTCTAACTGCTATTTAGTTTCAATTTTGTTATATGTATTATCTTTATCTTTAAGCCTTGTATTATAGTAATATAGCCGAGTTTTTCTTTTGAAATGCGCTCTTTTCCTTTTTGTGTGATGGCTTTTTCTTTTGAAATGTGCTCTTTTCCTTTTTGCAGCAAAACGTTCTTGAAACCAGGGATCAAAAGAACACCACAACTTCTACGTATTGTTAAAATCGTGTGACAAGGATATACAGGTAATTAATGAAGCTTCTCAATAACAGCTCATAAGTTTTGATGATGTCAATATAAGGGGATCTAGAAATTAGTTTTTCACTTGGTCTATTCAATTGAGATTATTGAATGTGTGGCTGTAAATGGCTAAGCTAGCTCCTAAGTGTAATGTAGACAATTTAATAAAAGGTTATTAGGAATCTTGGTGTCACTAACGTGTGAAGTGGCTTTACTTCAATTTATAAGGATTTTTCATCTTGCGTACTTCAAATCCCAAATATCAAATGTAGCATATTATAGTCCATTCTCATTTGTGTTGTTGAGATCGGTTTTTAGGTGGCTGGCCATTATGGTGTTAGCGTTGTTGGTTTTAACAAAGAAACATAAGTGGGGAGAGGGCAAAGCTCGAGAGACTGTTACTTTGTTAGTTTTAACATATATATACAAGAGGGCGAGGGTGGGAAAGAATTCAGTATGTCACTTTATTTTAAAAATATACATTAGAGAACTTTATTTTAAAAATAATATACATTAGAGAAGGGTAGACAATGAAGAGAACAAGACAGAGGTCATGAAATTGTTAGTTTTAACAGATGTAAGGGAGGCTAGGGGCAAGCGAACGAGTTAGCAACTGTAAGATATGTTTTGGGAACGGAATTGACAACCTGGACCAACTTTTGGTGTTTTTTAGAAGTATGTTCATTCTTGATGTGTTCTGTTTACAACTTTTAGTACTTTAACCTCCATATTTTAACCTTTCTGTGAGCTCATTAATTGGCATCTCTTATATGTTATTTACAATCGTGCTTGTATCTAATATCTCATTCCTTATAGGTTATTTTCATGTCGACTTTGGCAAGGATGAAGAACACGTTACATTAGCGGCCGAGATTCAATTTGACTTTGACTGATCCCTACCCTCTAAAACCATCCCCAAGCAAGGTCAATAAGTAGGTCATGACCTTGCTTGGTCACATTCAATATGTATATTCGCTCAGAAGCTGTCACATTCCGATTCTAATATCACGTTGACTTTCTATGTCGATTAATCATACGTATATTTGACGATTGTCCCTGAAAGATGTATTGTTTTTACGGTTGTATCGTGCTCATAATGGAGATTGATGCTTTCTAGGGTACCTTGTTACTTTCCTGAATATGTATAAAAGCTTTCCACAATCCGGTAAATAATCCAAATGGTGACAAAGAAACTACGTAAACTATCATGCTAATATTCATTATGTTTCTTGTAGCCATTTACGTTCTTTGGGCTTACCTTATGTTTTTATCTATTACAAGTCTAAGTTCTAACTGCTATTTAGTTTCAATTTTGTTATATGTATTATCTTTATCTTTAAGCCTTGTATTATAGTAATATAGCCGAGTTTTTCTTTTGAAATGCGCTCTTTTCCTTTTTGTGTGATGGCTTTTTCTTTTGAAATGTGCTCTTTTCCTTTTTGCAGCAAAACGTTCTTGAAACCAGGGATCAAAAGAACACCACAACTTCTACGTATTGTTAAAATCGTGTGACAAGGATATACAGGTAATTAATGAAGCTTCTCAATAACAGCTCATAAGTTTTGATGATGTCAATATAAGGGGATCTAGAAATTAGTTTTTCACTTGGTCTATTCAATTGAGATTATTGAATGTGTGGCTGTAAATGGCTAAGCTAGCTCCTAAGTGTAATGTAGACAATTTAATAAAAGGTTATTAGGAATCTTGGTGTCACTAACGTGTGAAGTGGCTTTACTTCAATTTATAAGGATTTTTCATCTTGCGTACTTCAAATCCCAAATATCAAATGTAGCATATTATAGTCCATTCTCATTTGTGTTGTTGAGATCGGTTTTTAGGTGGCTGGCCATTATGGTGTTAGCGTTGTTGGTTTTAACAAAGAAACATAAGTGGGGAGAGGGCAAAGCTCGAGAGACTGTTACTTTGTTAGTTTTAACATATATATACAAGAGGGCGAGGGTGGGAAAGAATTCAGTATGTCACTTTATTTTAAAAATATACATTAGAGAACTTTATTTTAAAAATAATATACATTAGAGAAGGGTAGACAATGAAGAGAACAAGACAGAGGTCATGAAATTGTTAGTTTTAACAGATGTAAGGGAGGCTAGGGGCAAGCGAACGAGTTAGCAACTGTAAGATATGTTTTGGGAACGGAATTGACAACCTGGACCAACTTTTGGTGTTTTTTAGAAGTATGTTCATTCTTGATGTGTTCTGTTTACAACTTTTAGTACTTTAGCCTCCATATTTTAACCTTTCTGTGAGCTCATTAATTGGCATCTCTTATATGTTATTTACAATCGTGCTTGTATCTAATATCTCATTCCTTATAGGTTATTTTCATGTCGACTTTGGCAAGGATGAAGAACACGTTACATTAGCGGCCGAGATTCACAGTCCACACAAACATTCGTCAAAGGTTAATACTTTTTTTTTTGAAAATAATGTTTTTTTCCCGTATTTTTGTTGGATTTAAAGTTATAGTTACTTTATATGAAAGGTGGGATCAATGAGTTGACAAGGGACTATAAGGTTTTTTTTTTCAATTTTATTATTTGCTTAAATAGGTCAAGTAAACTTGGAATTGAAACACTAGGTCCCTAAACATGTGACTTTGTCAGAAAACGTCATAGTCCATACCCTTGATTAGTAATTTAAACCTGAATTTAACCTCAAATTCATTTACTGTCCAGAATCGGGCTTTTTTTCCATAAGCCACTATAGTACATACGATTTTTATTCTGTGAAATAACATATGTGTTGGCTGATAAAATTTGACCCCGATACTCGGGTGACTTCGCCTAAAACAAGAGAACTCTTGCGAATGAGGAGGACGACCATGAGAAAGGAGATGAGGACAGACGATTGAGGACAAGGGTTGGGGAATGAGGAAGAGTCCGAGGGAAGGGAACAAGGAGGCGGAGAGGAAGGGAAGGAGTAGGGTAGGGGTAGGGGAGGGGGAAGGAGTAGGAGTAAGAGGAAGAGGAGGGAGAGGAAGGGAAGGAGTAGGGTAGGGGGAG